>JAMKQA010008276.1:0-10510 GCA_024699735.1 Posidonia australis | reverse complement strand
TTTCTTCGGATCGAACCATGGATGGGAAAATCACACACCAGGATTCGTTCCATCGGAACGAACCAGGGATTGGAAAAACTCACACCAGGATTCGTTCCGACAGAAAGAATCGTGCAATGGAAAAATGCACCAGGATTCAATCCATCGGAACGAACCATGGATGGGAAAATAACACACCAGGATTCGTTCCATCGGAACAAACCATTGATTGGAAAAACACACACAAGGATTCATTCCATCGGAACGAACCATCGATTGGAAAAACACACCAGGACACAATCCATCGGAACGAACCATGGATTGGAAAAATCACACCCCAAGATTCATTCCATCGGAACGAACCATGGATTGGAAAAAGACACACCAGGATTCTTTCCATCGGAACGAACCATGGATGGGAAAATCACACACCAGGATTCTTTCCAATGGAACGAACCATGGTTGGGAAAATCACACACCAGGATTCATTCCATCGGAACGAACCAGGGATTGGAAAAACACACATAGGATTCGTTCCATCGGAACAAACCATGGATTGGAAAAACACACCAGGACACATTCCATCGGAACAAACCATGGATTGGAAAAATCACACCCCAAGATTCATTCCATCGGAACAAACCATGGATTGGAAAAAGACACACCAGGATTCTTTCCATCGGAACGAACCATGGATGGGAGAATCACACACCTGGATTCGCTCCAGCTGAACGAACCCGGGATTGGTAAAACACACACCAGGATTCGTTCCATTGGAACGAACCATGGATTAGAAAAACACACCAGGATTCATTCCGTCGGAACGAACCATGGATTTGAAAAACACACACCAGGATTCGTTCCATCGAAACGAACCATGGATTGGAAAAACACACCAGGACTCATTCCATCGGAACGAACCATGGATTGGAAAAATCACACCCCAAGATTCATTCCATCGGAACAAACCATGAATTGGAAAAAGACACACCAGGATTCCATCCATCGGAACGAACCATGGATGGGAAAATCACACACCTGGATTCGCTCCAGCGGAACGAACCAGGGATTGAAAAACACACACCAGGATTCGTTCCATCGGAACGAACCATGGATTGGAAAAACACACCAGGATTCATTCCATCAGAATGAACCATGGATTGGAAAAACAACCAGGATTCATTCCATCAGAACGAACCTAGGATTGGAATAATCACACACCTACATTCATTCCATCGGAACGGACCATGGATTGGAAAAACACACACCAGGAATCTTTCCATCGGAACGAATCTTCGATGGGAAAATAACACACCAGGATTCGTTCCATCGGAACGAACCATGGATTGGAAAAACACACCCGGATTCATTCCGTCGGAACGAACCATGGATTGGAAAAACACACACCAGGATTCCTTCCATCGGAACGAACCATGGATTGGAAAAACTCACTTGGACTCATTCCATCGGAATGAACCATGGATTGGAAAAATCACACCCCAAGATTCATTCCATCGGAACAAACCATGAATTGGAAAAATACACACCTGGATTCCTTCCATCGGAACGAACCATGGATGGGAAAATCACACACCTGGATTCGCTCCAGCGGAACGAACCCGGGATTGAAAAACACACACCAGGATTCGTTCCATTGGAACGAACCATCGATTGGAAAAACACAGCAGGATTCATTCCATCAGAACGAACCATGGATTGGAAAAACAACCAGGATTCATTCCATCAGAACGAACCTAGGATTGGAATAATCACACACCAAGATTCATTCCATCGGAACGGACCATGGATTAGAAAAACACACACTAGGATTCGTTCCATCGGAACGAACCATGGATTGGTAAAACACTCACCAGGATTCGTTCCATCGTAACGAACCATGGATTGGAAAAACACACACCAGGATTCATTCCATCGGAACGAACCTTGGTTTGGAAAAACGCACACCAGGATTCGTTCCATCGTAACGAACCAAGGTTTGGAAAAACACACCAGGATTCGTTCCATCGTAACGAACCTATGATTGGATAAATCACACACTAAGATTCATTCCGTTGGAACGAACCATGTATTGGAAAAACAGACACCAGGAATCTTTCCATTGGAATGAACCTTCGATGGGAAAATCACTCACCATAATTTGTTCCTTCGTAACGAACAATGGATTGGAAAAACACACACCAGGATTCGTTCCATCGGAACGAACCATGGATGGGAAAATCACACACCTGGATTCGTTCCATCGGAACGAACCATGGATTGGTAAAACACTCACCAGGATTCGTTCCATCGTAACGAACCATGGATTGGAAAAACACACACCTGGATTCATTCCATCGGAACGAACCATGGTTTGGAAAAACACACACCAGGATTCGTTCCATCGTAACGAGCCATGGATTGGAATAACACACCAGGATTCGTTCCATCGGAACGAACCATTGGAAAAATCACACACCTAGATTCATTTCGTCGGAGCGAACCATGGATTAGAAAAACACACACCAGGATTTGTTCCATCGTAACGAACGACGGATTGGAAAAACACACACCATGATTCCTTTCTTTGGATCGAACCATGGATTCGAAAAACACACCGGGATTCGTTCCATCGGAACGAACCAAGGATTGGAAAAATCACACACCTGGATTCATTCCATCGGAACGAACCATGGATTGGAAAAACACACACCAGGATTCGTTCCGTCGGAATGAACAATGGACGGGAAAATCACACACCAGGATTCGTTCCATCGGAACGAACCAAGGATAGGAAAAACACACCCGGATTCGATCCAACGAAACGATTCCTGGATGGGAAAAACACACATGGATTCATTCCATTGGAACGAACCATGGATGGTAAAATCACACACCAGGATTGGTTCCATCGGAACGAACCAAGGATTGGAAAAACACACACCATGATTCGTTCCCTCGTAACGAACCATGGATGGGAAAATCACACACCAGGATTCGTTCCATCGGAACGAACCAGGGATTGGAAAAACACACACCAGGTTTCGCTCCATCAAAACGAACCTTGGATTAGAAAAACACACCAGGATTCGTTCCAACATAACGAATCTTGCAATGGAAAAACGTACCAGGATTCAATCCATCGGAACAAACCATGGATGGGAAAATCACACACCAGGATTCGTTCCATCGGAACGAACCATGGATTGGTAAAACACTCACCTGGATTCGTTGCCTCGTAACGAACCATGGATTGGAAAAACACACACCAGGATTCATTCCATCGGAACGAACCTTGGTTTGGAAAAACGCACACCAGGATTCGTTCCATCGTAACGAACCAAGGATTGGATAAACACACCAGGATTCGTTCCATCGTAATGAACCTAGGATTGGAAAAATCACACAATAAGATTCATTCCATTGGAACGAACCATGGATTGGAAAAAAAGACACCAGGAATCTTTCCATCGGAATGAACCTTCGATGGGAAAATCACACACCATAATTCGTTCCATCGGAACGAACCATGGATTGGAAAAACACACACCAGGATTCGTTCCATCAAAACGAACCATGGATAGGAAAATCACACACCAAGAATCGTTCCATCGGAACGAACCATGGATTGGTAAAACACTCACCAGGATTTATCCATCATAACGAACCAAGGATTGGAAAAACACACACCAGGATTCAATCCATCGGAACGAACCATGGTTTGGAAAAACGCGCACCAGGATTCTTTCCATCGTAACGAGCCATGGATAGGAAAAACACACTAGGATTCGTTCCATCGGAACGAACCATGGATTGGAAAAATCACACACCTGGATTCATTTCGTCGTAGCGAACCATGAAAAACACACACCAGGATTTGTTCCATCGTAACGAACGACGGATTGGAAAAACACACACCATGATTCGTTTCTTTGGATCGAACCATGGATTCGAAAAACACACCAGGATTCGTTCCATCGGAACGAACCATGGATTGGAAAAATCACACAGCTGGATTCATTCCATTGGAACGAACCATGGATTTGAAAAACACACACCAGGATTCGTTCTGTCGGAATGAACCAGGGATAGGAAAAACACACCCGGATTCGTTCCAACGAAACGATTCCTGGATGGGAAAAACACACCCGGATTCATTCCATTGGAACGAACCATGGATGGTAAAATCACACACCAGGATTGGTTCCATCGGAACGAACCAAGGATAGGAAAAACACACCCGGATTCGTTCCAACGGAACGATTCCTGGATGGGAAAAACACACCCGGATTCATTCCATTGGAACGAACCATGGATGGTAAAATCACACACCAGGATTGGTTCCATCGGAATGAACCAAGGATTGGAAAAACACACACCATGATTCGTTCCATCGGAACGAACCAAGGATGGGAAAATCACACACCAAGATTCGTTCCATCGGAATGAACCAGGGATTGGAAAAACACACACCAGGATTCGCTCCATCAAAACGAACCATGGATTAGAAAAACACACCAGGATTCGTTCCAACAGAACGAATCTTGCAATGGAAAAACGTACCAGGATTCAATCCATCGGAACAAACCATGGATGGGAAAATCACACACCAGGATTCGTTCCATCGGAACGAACCTGGGATTGGAAAATCACACACCAGGATTCGTTCCATCAAAACGAACCATGGATTAGAAAGACACACCAGGATTCGTTCCAACAGAACGAATCGTGCAATGGAAAAACGCACCAGGATTCAATCCATCGGAACGAACCATGGATGGGAAAAGCACTCACCAGGATTCGTTCCATTGGAACGAACCATGGATTGGAAAAACACACCAGGACTCATTCCATCGGAACGAACCATGGATTGGAAAAAGACACACCGGGATTCTTTCCATCGAAACGAACCAAGGATGGGAAAATCACACACCTGGATTCGTTCCTTCGGAAGGAACCATGGATTGGAAAAACACACACCAGGATTCGTTCCATCGGAACGAACCATGGATTGGAAAAACACACCAGGATTCATTCCATCGAAATGAACCATGGATTGGAAAAACACACAACGGGATTCGTTCAATCGGAACGAACCGTGGATGGGAAAATCTCATAGCAGGATTCGTTCCGTTGGAACGAATCATGGAGTGGAAAAACACACACCAGGATTCGTTCCTTCGTAACGAACGATGGATTGGAAAAACACACTCCAGGATTTGTTCCTACGGATCGAACCATCGATTGGAAAAACACACCAGGATTCGTTCCATCGGAACGAACCATGGATTGGAAAAATCACACACCAGGATTCGTTCCATCGGAACGAATCATGGATTGGTAAAACACACAACAGGATTCGTTCCTTCGGATCGAACCATGGATTGGAAAAACACACCAGGATTCGTTCCATCGGATCAAACCATGGATTGGAAAAATCACACACCAGGATTCGTTCCATCGGAACGAACCATGGATTGGTAAAACACACACCAGGATTCATTCCATCGGAATGAAACGTGGATTGGAAAGACACACCAGGATTCATTCCATCGGAACGAACCGTTTATTGGAAAAACGCTTCAGGATTCATTCCATCGGAACGAACCGCGGATTGGAAAAACACACCCGGATTCATTCCATCGGAACGAACCATGGATTGGAAAAACACATACCAGGATTCGTTCCATCGTAACGAACCAAGGATTGGAAAAACACACACCAGGATTAGTTCCATCGAATCGAACCATGGATTGGAAAAGCACACCAGGATTCGTTCCAACGGAACGAACAATGGATTGGAAAAAACACACACCTGGATTCATTCCATCTGTACGAACCATGGATTGGAAAAACACACACCAGGATTCGTTCCAACGGAATGAACCATGGATGGGAAAATCACACTCTAGGATTTGTTCCATCGCAACGATCCATGGATGGGAAAAACACTTACCAGGATTCGTTCCGTCAGAACGAACCAAGGATTGGAAAGAAACACCAGGATTCGTTCCAACCGAAAGAATCGTTGATGGCAATAACACACTAGGATTCATTCCATTGGAACGAAACATGGATGGGAAAATCACTAACCAGGATTCGTTCCATCGGAACGAACCATGGATTGGAAAGACACACACCACGATTCGTTCCATCAGATCAAACCATGGATGAGAAAAACACACACCAGGATTCATTCCATCGGAACGAACCATGGTTTGGAAAAACGCGCACCAGGATTCGTTCCATCGTAACGAGCCATGGTTTGGAAAAACACACTTCAGGAATCATTCCTTCGGATCGAACCAAGGATTGGAAAAACACACCAGGATTCGTTCCATCGGAACGAACCATGGATTGGAAAAATCACACACTTGGATTCATTTCGTCGGAACGAACCACAGATTGAAAAAACAAAGACCAGGATTCGTTCCATCGGAACGAACCAAGGATAGGAAAAACACACAAGGATTCGTTTCTTCGGATCGAACCATGGATGGGAAAAACACACTAGGATTCATTCCATTGGAACGAACCATGGATGGTAAAATCACACACCAGGATTCGTTCCATCGGAACGAACCAAGGATTGGAAAAACACACACCATGATTCGTTCCATCAAAACGAACCATGGATTAGAAAAACACACCAGGATTCGTTCCTACAGAACGAATTGTGCAATGGAAAAACGCACCAGGATTCAATCCATCGGAACGAACCATGGATGGGAAAATCACACACCAGGATTCATTTTATCGGAACGAACCGTGGATTGGACAAACTCACCGGGATTCATTCCATCGGAACGAACCATGGATTGGAAAAACACACCTGGATTCATTCCATCGGAACGAACCATGGATTGGATTAACACATACCCGGATTCGTTCCATCGTAACTAACCATGGATTGGAAAAACACACACCAGGATTTGTTCCATCGGATCGAACCATGGATTGGAAAAACACACCAGGAATCGTTCCATCGGAACGAACCATGGATTGGAAAAATCACACTCCAGGATTCGTTCCATCGGAACGAACCATGGATTGGTAAAACACACACCAGGATTCATTCCATCGGAACGAATCGTGGATTGGAAAGACACACCAGAATTCATTCCATCGGAACGAACCATTTACTGGAAAAACGCTTCAAGATTCATTCCATCGGAACGAACAGCGGATTGGAAAAACACACTCGGATTCATTCCATCGGAACGAACCTTGGATTGGAAAATCACATACCAGGATTCGTTCCATCGTAACGAACCATGGATTGGAAAAACACACTCCAGGATTCGTTGCATCGGATCGAACCATGGATTGGAAAAACACACCAGGATTTGTTCCAACGGAACGAACCACGGATTGGAAAAACACACACCAGGATTCGTTCCAACGGAACGAACCATGGATGGGAAAATCACACTCCAGGATTCGTTCCATCGGAACGATCCATGGATGGGAAAAACACATACCAGGATTCGTTCCGTCGGAACGAACCAAGGATTGGAAAGAAACACCAGGATTCGTTCCAACCGAACGAATCGTTGATGGGAAAAACACAACAGGATTCATTACATTGGAACGAATCATGGATGGGAAAATCACTAACCAGGATTTGTTCCATCGGAACGAACCATGGATTGGAAAAACACACACCATGATTCATTCCATCGGATCGAACCATGGATGGGAAAATCACACACTAGGATTCGTACCATCGGAACGAACCAGGGATTGGAAAAACTCACACCAAGATTCGTACCATCAGAACGAACCATGGAATGGAAAAACACACAAGGGTATGTTCCAACAGAACGAATCGTGCATTGGAAAAACGCACCAGCGTTCAATCCATCGGAACAAAGCATGGATGGGAAAATCACACACCAGGATTCGTCCCCTCGGAACGAACCGTGGATTTAAAAAACACACACCTGGATTTGTTCCATTGGAACGAACCATGGATGGGAAAATCACACACCAGGATTCGTTCCATCGGAACGAACCAGGGATTGGAAAAACACACACTAGGATTCGTTCCATCGGAACAAACCATGGATTGGAAAAACACACCAGGACACATTCCATCGGAACGAACCATGGATTGGAAAAATCACACCCCAAGATTCATTCCATCGGAACGAACCATGGATTGGAAAAAGACACACCAGGATTCTTTCCTTCGAAACGAACCATGGATGGGAAAATCACACACCTGGATTCGCTCCAGTGGAACGAACCCGGGATTGGTAAAACACACACTAGGATTCGTTCCATCGGAACGAACCATGGATTGGAAAAACAGACCAGGAATCGATCCGTCGAAACGAACCAAGGATTGGAATAACACACAACAGGATTCGTGCCATCGGAACGAACCATGGATTGGAAAAACACAGCAGGACTCATTCCATCGGAACGTACCATGGATTGGAAAAATCACACCCCAAAATTCATTCCATCAGAACAAACCATGGATTGCAAAAAGACACACCAGGATTCTTTCCATCGGAACGAACCATGGATGGGAAAATGACACACCTTGATTCGCTCCAGCGGAACGAACCCGGGATTAGAAAAACACACACCAGGATTCATTCCATCGGAACGAACCATGGATTGAAAAAACACACCTGGATTCATTCCATCAGAACGAACCACGGATTGGAAAAACACACCAGGATTAGTTCCATCGAAACGAACCTAGGATTGGAATAATCACACACCAAGATTCATTCCATCGGAACGGACCATGGATTGGAAAAACACACACCAGGAATCTTTCCATCGGAACGACTCTTCGATGGGAAAATCACACACCAGGATTCGTTCCATCGGAACGAACCATGGATTGGAAAAACACACACTAGGATTCGTTCCATCGGAACGAACCATGGATGGGAAAATCGCACACCAGGATTCATTCCATCGGAACGAACCATGGATTGGTAAAACACTCACCTGGATTCGTTCCATCTTAACGAACCATGGATTGGAAAAGCACACACCAGGATTCATTCCATCGGAACGACCCTTGGTTTGGAAAAACGAACACCAGGATTCATTCCATCGTAACGAACCAAGGATTGGAAAAACACACCAGGATTCGTTCCTTCGTAACGAACCTAGGATTGGAAAAATCACACACTAAGATTCATTCCATTGGAACGAACCATGGATTGGAAAAACAGACACTAGGAATCTTTCCATCGGAATGAAACTTCGATGGGAAAATCACACACCATAATTCGTTCCTTCGGAACGAACCATGGATTGGAAAAACACACACCAGGATTCGTTCCATTGGAACGAACCATGGATGGGAAAATCACACACCAGGATTCATTCCATCGGAACGAACCATGGATTGGTAAAACACTCACCAGGATTAGTTCCATCGTAACGATCCTTGGATTGGAAAAACACACACCAGGATTCATTCCAACGGAACGAACCATGGTTTTGAAAAACGCGCACCAGGATTCCTTCCATCGTAACGAGCAATGGATTGGAAAAATCACACACCTGGATTCATTTCGTCGGAGCGAACCATGGAATGGAAAAACACACCAGGACACATTCCATCGGAACGAACCATGGATTGGAAAAATCACACCCCAAGATTCATTCCATCGGAACGAACCATGGATTGGAAAAAGACACACCAGGATTCATTCCATCGAAACGAACCATGGATGGGAAAATCACACACCTGGATTCGCTCCAGCGGAACGAACCCGGGATTGGTAAAACACACACTAGGATTCGTTCCATCGGAACGAACCATGGATTGGAAAAACAGACCAGGAATCAATCCGTCGGAACGAACCAAGGATTGGAACAACACACACCAGGATTCGTGCCATCGGAACGAACCATGGATTGGAAAAACACAGCAGGACTCATTCCAGCGGAACGATCCATGGATTGGAAAAATCACACCCCAAGATTCATTCCATCAGAACAAACCATGGATTGGAAAAAGACACACCAGGATTCTTTCCATCGGAACGAACCATGGATGGGAAAATCGCACACCTGGATTCTCTCCAGCGGAACGAACCTGGGATTAGAAAAACACACACCAGGATTCGTTCCATCGGAACGAACCATGGATTGGAAAAACACACCAGGATTCATTCCATCAGAACGAACCATGGATTGGAAAAACACACCAGGATTCATTCCATCAGAACGAACCACGGATTGGAAAAACACACCAGGATTAGTTCCATCGGAACGAACCTAGGATTGGAATAATCACACACCAAGATTCATTCCATCGTAACGGACCATGGATTGGAAAAACACACACCAGCAATCTTTCCATCGGAACGAATCTTCGATGGGAAAATCACACACCAGGATTCGTTCCATCGGAACGAACCATGGATTGGAAAAACACACACTAGGATTCGTTCCATCGTAACGAACCATGGATGGGAAAATCGCACACCAGGATTCATTCCATCGGAACGAACCATGGATTGGTAAAACACTCACCAGGATTCGTTCCATCGTAACG
>JAMKQA010008267.1:0-11226 GCA_024699735.1 Posidonia australis | reverse complement strand
GATTTATTTCATGTTTTGGTTTTCCTTGTCTTCCATAATAGATTAGGTGGCGACTCCGTTTTATTTTGCTTTTTCGACATGATTTTGCCGACCGATTTTGCATTCATTTGCGGAATCTCCTCGCCGACATGGTTACACTCAACATCAGGATCAGGTCCCAACAAATAGGTCGTCACTGTACACTAGGCGCACACCTCCCACTATCAAGTTGATGCATCACATCACATCGGCTCAACAAGGACAGCAACCTAAGGAGAAACGAGGCCGTTGCGCTGAAAGCGACTACACTCCATTAGGGGAGTCGCTGAGTGTTGTTTTTCCTTGTGTTGTGTCACTTTTGAGACTCCTGGATCCGCATCCCCCACCAACTCCACTCCCTCTGTGGTACGATGCGAGCGCATATTGCAATTATCACCGAGCCTTGGGGCACTCGACTAACAATTGCCACACTCTCCGAGATGTCGTTCAGAGTTTGATTGACAGTGGGACCTTTGTTGTTGGCACAATACCCACATCCATGTCTCCATCCTCACCAGCATCTAGGTCAGCATGCATTATACACCCACACACCATTATTGAACCGACGCGTCTCGTTGCGTTAGTACAACAAGGGCAGCAACAATGGCAAAGGCGGCATCGCCGTAAGGAAGGAGACTTCACCCCAATCGGGGATTCGTTGAGCGATATCTTTCCCAAAGTTGCGCCATTCCTGTGGCTACCAGAGATTCCCCCACCACCAGACCCACTTCCTGCGTGGTATAAGACGAACTTGTTCTGCCACTTCCATCGCACCTGTGGACATTCGACAAATAAGTGTCACGCTCTCTAAAATGCTATTCAGGATTTGATTGACAATGGAGGCATTCTCGTCAACACATAGTAGGTAGCACACACATACACCTACACACACACTTGCACACACACGTGCACACCCTAGAATAGCCGACCTTACCGTGTTTGAGTCAGAAAGCTCCGTGGATACTGGAACTTCAGGGTTCTATCCTCTCTCTCTCAATTCTTTCCAAGGGAATCCATCGGGCCTCATTTGCTTAGTTTGCCCTCTCTTAGCTTCTATCCGGCAGCACACATATATGCTGCTCTTGTTCTCCTTCCTCATTAGCCTAGTTTGTCCTCTTGTTCTTTTCTCAGTTCTGTCTGGCAACACTCACGTGTGCCACTGTGGTTCTTGTTCCCCTACAGGGGGTCTAACCTAAAGTTTGCTAGTTTGCCATGCACCGATCTGACCCAGCATGTGCAAATACCATGGATTAAGTTGGGGACAGCTGACACAGCAGATATCAACTCCAATAGAGATACAGTCTTAATGTCACCAGCAGATTCAACATTCACAGTGACAGTCTTAGTTTTAATGATGGTTATGATGGCTTCGGTTACACCTGCCTTGATTTTGGTTTCTAGTGGCACTGCTAGGAGTTACTTTGAACCCCAATGGCATCAGCAAAACAGCAATAACAAGGACTGGAGTTGTATCCTTTTCCTTTGTTCCCTTTGTTTTCTTTTTGCATCACCATTTATCAAAACACAAAAAAATAAAAAAGAAGAAAAAAAAACAAAACACAAAACAAAAGAACATTAAGAACAATAGAAAATAATAGTTTGCTTGTCAATAACATTCTACCCGATGATGAAAATTTGAAAAGCTCGCCTATGTCAGAATGAATTATCCCTCCTCAGTTTTCACTACTTAGACAACCAAGTTAGCAAGGGAGCCAACAAACATCAAAGCCAGACGAAATGACCAAACTCCACACAGATCCTGCACCTCAAAAAGGGAGATAAAATTTTAGGAGTGACTAGGACTGGGAGCCAGAAAAGAAATATACATCCGCAAAGGCATAAAAGAATAGAGAAGACAGAAGTCAGCCCAAGAGTGAGAGGCGTGCATTGTAGCTCTACCCTTATCGTGCCTTGGAGAGGAGTTGGGGTATGCGATCAGTAAAATCACACCTTTGAGGGACTGACCCACCCTCTTCCAATAAAGGCCTCCTAAATAGATCAGGCGCTTATTACCTCCAAGTCAAGGTTAGAGTGAAACCGCATGTCTATGAGGGAGTAAAACAAAAGTCAATGATATTAAAAAGAAAAAGCAGGTGCAAGACCTTAAAGAGTTTGGCATGGAGCAAGGTCCATTACAATACCTTACAGTGAGTTCAAGTGCCACCACTACCCAATGAGAGCCATCCAATGACTTGCGAATCTCTGTAGTGTCAACTGAGTTGAAGGTGTCATCCTCCTCTAACAGGCATACAACTTTCCAACCTAACTGAGGGCAAACAAATAGCTGAGCTAAACAACCAAACGATCTTGATAATGAGCTCATTGAACGAGCAAAGCAATAAATACAACTAAAATCACACTTAATCACAAGGCATGCATTTCTTGATCAAACAAAAAAGTTACTCTTAAATAACTAAATTGCTCACAATAACAGAGTCCACAATAATAATAATAACCATCCCAATCTTACTTGGATGAATCTTTTTTGCAGATGGTTTAGTTCAATAAGGTTTCCTCCAAATACCTTCAACCAGGGGCATTTCAGTTACTCAATGGTTAAAGAGCATAAGCAGCAAGGACACCAGCTAGTGCACAAACTACATGGACCTGTAGAATCAACAGTGTGATAGTAATTCCTCTACAACAGTTCAAGTGTGGTAAACATTATTTGGAGAACGCCTAAGGGCAACACAGCCAAGTACATGTTTGCAGCCAGAGCACAATGACATAATAAGTAACAAAACAGAGAATAGCTAGCCTAAGACAGACTACGATGTACCACATCACTTCCTGCCATCAGAGTATAGCTCAAGACAGTGGAGGAATATACATTCCTCCAGTCAATGAACAAATGTGTCTCTGGCCTCAACCAAAATCAGCTGTGGCCACTTCAGTGATTCAAAGTGTGCCTACAGTCACAACCTAATCCTCAAGTCTTTACATCCTCGAGTGGTGCCCAACACTTCCCATGGTAGCCTGACTCGATGCCAGAGGCATCCATTTTGCCTTTGTATCTCCTGATCAGACTTCTGTTTTCATTAAGCATCATTCACCTTTTATGCTAGGGGCATGTCAGCTGCTTTCTAGCTAGGCTCACACAATCTATTACTTGGTTCATCAAGGGCAAGTCAGTTGTTCTTTGATCAGGACCTACACATTAAATGATTAGTAGAGACAACAGCATGGCTGTGGACTCTACGCAACAATCCAAGATTTGGCAAATACAATCAGGTGAATATCCTAAAGTAGAACGGCCAAATACAAAGCTATCAGAACACCACGGTTGAACAGAACACACCCTAAACATACTAGTCAGAGGCAAGTTACAATCCTGATCAAAGGCCTTTATTGAGTTGCTTCGATTCCTTCTGCCTTCCAAGTACAATACAGGATGGCATGTGGGTATACATACTTCTAGTCATTTGATGAATGTATCACTTGCTTCGACTAGTGATGGTCTCAAGTACTCCAGTGGTTCAAGAACATCTATAGTTACAGTCTAGCTTCCATGACCCCATACCCTCAAGTGATGTCCAACTAGTCCAGGCATGTCAACTACTCTTTGGTCAAGAGTCACAAATCATGTGCCTGACAAAACACTAGCTACAGTGTAATTGAACTAGAATCTTCGACCAAGGGCATGTCAGCTGCTCTTTGGTCGAAGGTCACGTATCAGGTGCTTAACAGAACATCAACTCACTATGTAATTGAACTAGAGCCTTAGACCAGGGGCATGTAAGCTGCTTTATGGAAAGAAGGACTGTTTTGAGAATGCTGGGTGCGAATTATCTTCCAAATGATAGTCAGTGCACATTCTTATAAAGAAGTGACATTCATCACATAATGGCTCCTACAAAATGACAACTATAGTAGAGCACTACGCTACTTCAACTGACATCCCCCACAGCGACGACGATCCAGGGTGCACTGGTACTTGAATAAGATCCCCTTGGCAAATCCTTTTTGCTAAACAGACGGTCAGACCCCGCTTGCCTTTGAATTCCGATCTTGATAGATGGATTCAAGGCCTCCCTTTTTCATCTTTTCTAGACTACTGGTCGGAGTCTAGATGTTCCCGTCCCTGGTTCGATCCATTTAGACGAACCTCGGTGCCACCTCTCTTGCCTTTGAATTCCGATCCTGACAGATGGATTCAAGGCCTCTCTTTTCCATCTTTTCTAGACAACCAGTTAGAGTTTAGATGTTCCCATCCCTAGTTCGATCAATTCGGACGAACCTCGGTACCACCCCTTTAGCCTTTGAATTCCAATCCTGACAGACGGATTCAAGGCCTCCCTTGTCCATCTTTTCTAGACTACCTGTCGGAGTCTAGATGTTCCCATCCCTGGTTTGATCCACTCGGACGAACCTCGATGCTACCCCTCTTGCCTTTGAATTCCGATCTTGATGGACGGATTCAAGGCCTCCCATTTCCATCTTTTCTGGACTACCGGTCAGAGTCTAGATGTTCCCATCCCTAGTTCAATCCATTCGAACGATCCTCAGTGCCACACCTCTTGCCTTTGAATTCAGATCCTGACGGATGGATTCGAGGCCTCCCATTTCCATCTTTTCTAGACTACCGATCGAAGTCTAAATGTTCCTGTAACCATGCTGGCGATAGCCTCGGGCATGGCGTGAAAGGCCAAATGCGCGAGGGTCGGCAAAGTCACGGCAAAACAATAAAAAGCAAATGATAAAAATGCAGGAGGCGCCACCTAGTCTATTTAAAAACGGGAGACGAGGAAAACCGTTTTAAAACATTAAAACTATGCAATAAAACCAATGGAAAAGGTCAATCACGAACCAGAAATTGGTCAAGGATCCCTGTTACGCACGAAAAGGTATGAGGCACCTTTGTGCACCCAAAAAATCGGTATTTCATGGGTTTTCTTGTTTACTTATATGAAATATTGGCTTTTCAACCTATTTCTGTATGCCCAAGGGCGATATGCCATGCAATACTACATGCAAGTGGTGCTTCATGCTAAACATGGGTAGAGGGACTGTAGGATGTGTCCTAATGCTTAGAAAGGTTACCCGAGTAGTGGATCAAACACCGGTGCAAAGATATTGCACGGATATGACCAAAGATCCAATAACACCGAGTGGCTTTCGTCTTCACTTTGTTATATGCAAAACTTAAGCTACCATATATAAAAATGGATGAAAATAGAGTGGAGTCCTCCTGATATATCCAGGAGAACACCAAAACAAAACCAAAAGCGAAGCAAACCGGGAATCATGCTAAATACCATGCCAAAAAGCTATTGTATGCAGTGAAGAACAGGATGGTGCGCCAAACTGGTGCGCCACCTATGTGCACCTATGAAAATGCAGATCAGACAATAAGCTAGACTAATGTGCCATGCGATATAAAATCTTGCAAATATGCATAAAATCATCTGAAAATGCATCAATGACATTTAAAACACCTGATCACATGTGAGTGAGTTTTCCCCTCTTCCACAAAGTCATAAAGGAAAGAGGAAACCCAAGAAAACATGATATGGGTCTTGTGCTCAAGGGCAATATGCCTCACACAAGACCACACAACTCCTATACTAAATAAAGCTAAAGGGTTTCAGCCATGCTACCCGGTTTTGGATGATGGATTGTTGCATAAGAACTCTCCAAACAAGACTCCATGGGGCAACCAATTCACCAAACCCTAGTGGTAGGCTAACTTCATTAGATGCAAAACTAAAACAAACAATGCTATTATATGTTGAAATCATGCAAGCAAGAACATGGCATATCAGGGATAAAACATCAGGAAAATCAAAGTCCAGGACAAACAGTAAGGTATGCAAATCATAATGCAAAATGAGCTACCTGCACCATGTGACCAGGCTAGTGCACCAGGATGGTGCACCAGCCTATTATGCCTAATAGGTGCGCTAGTTTGGTGCACCCCAAAAATTCTGAATCAGACTGTAGTTTGATTTCAGAGCCTTAGCCAGATGCATGCAATGAATTGGGTTACTAATTATTCAAATCATCTACCTAGATGCTAGGAAACTTAGTCATGTTAAATAAACAAGCATTAAAACACTCTTGTCATTCTTTCCTCAAGTCATGCATGTTCATGGGTTTATATGGACTGCAGTAACTGTTGATGGATCTTATGATTCATGCTATGATTTAGTTGACTTAAGGAGCATGCGGAAATGATAAGACATGTAAAGAGGATGCATTACAGTTCACGTTCCATACTAGTGGCTACATGAGACTTATGATTCATTGCTAAAACAGAGATCACAGAATCATCAGGACAAAGAAGCAATGAATATAGAAAGGAGCATCATGAACATCCAAAATAACACAAATAGATACGAGAGAACATCACTATATAGACAATATATCAGCCTAGTTGTAGGTTCTATCATGTAAAATCCATATGGAAATGAGTGAAGGAACTTACCTTACCTATGATGTCTCCTCCTTGGATGGTTTAAGGTATCTCCTCCTTGTTGCTTTGGACACGATTGGGAGTGCTCAGGGATGCAAGGGAATGTGCTCTGGAAGTTGGGGTGCTGGTTGCTAAAAGTGGGTGAGTTGCAAAGTGTTGCTTAAGGAGGGCCTTTTAAAGAGGATGAAAGGGTAACTCCTTGGGATGAAAAAGGCCTTGAAACTCAACGGCCTTGCGTAGATTCGTGAAGAATATTCACAAGTGAAGGTTACAAGCACAGAAGATGGAAAGCCAACAGCCAACAGCCTAAGAAGTGGCTGTGTGCAAGCATGGTGCGCTGGATCAGTGTGCCAGCTTTGTGCGCCACTTTAGTGCACCCATCTACCTTCCGGACCGTAGGCTTGTGGTCGATTTGTGCAATGATCATGGGCTAATTAAAATGTCAAATAGGGTTCAAATGTGGTTAAGCTTACCGCATCCAAAGCAACATCTTCAAGAGGATTCACCTACGAGCAGCCTCAAAATCGGAGTGTCTACAGATGCCCCTCCCTGATCGTGGTCGAGGGAAGGAGGGAATCGAGACTGATGCTCAAGGTTGACAGGATACCACCATTTTGAGGCTATGGAGAAGTGATGCTTGCTATAGGCACTAGGTCACTTATCCGGTGGATGCCCCGCAAGTCATGATTTGTTTCCAAATGCAAATATGCAAATGCAAAATGCAACTAGAATGCATGTGAATGTCGAGTCAAATGCTGAGAATGCAATGCCAATGCAAAATACAAATGCAAGAGCTGATGTTGAATGTAGATGCAAAGCTGATGCTAGTGTTGCACGTCCATGAATGGGTGTTGAGAGCAGATGCAATGTTGATGCCAATGCTAATGCAATACTGCGAAAATTAAAGAAATCCCGCACACTAGGACATGACAAGTTGTCGGACTCATCAGCCAAATTATTGAGGTTATCAACCTGTGAAGACAGGATATGACAAGGCAACCAAGTCCTATCAAACTGGTTGCCAGACAACGTGACAGTTGTCAGCCGAGTAGTCAGGGATACCAGCCCATAGAAAAGGGGCATGACAAACATACTATTTGTCAAACAAGTAAGAGGGCCCTGTCCGCACGGACTTAGGGCAACCAAAGGGATCTCACACCCGCGAAAACCCAAAACAAAAGGATAGAATAGGACCTTGACTGCCTGGTCAAAAGTCAAACAGCTAGATTTCGCGCCTGCGATCATCCAAGGAAGAGGATAAGGACCTTGACCGCCTGGTCAACAGTCAAGCAAAAGGATTTTGCGCCCGCGAAAATCCAAGGAAAAGGAAAAGGACCTTGACCACCCGATAAAAGGTCGAGCAAAAAGATTTCGCACCCGCGAAAACCCAAAGAAAAAGGATAAGGACCTTGACCGCCCGGTCAAAGGTCGAGCAAAAGGATTTCACACCCGTGAAAACCCAAGGAAAAGGATGAGGACCTTGACCGCCCGGTCAAAGGTCGACTCCGACCGCCCGGTCAAAAGTCAAGCAAAAGGATCTCACGTCCGTGAGAATCCAAAAAAAGGAAAGGAGATGACCTTTACCGCCTGGTCGCGGTCGATGGTCGAACAAAATGATTTTGCACCCACGAAAATCCGAAGAAAAGGAAAAGAAATGACCTTGACAGCCCAGTTAAAGGTCGACTTTGACAGCCCGGTTAAAGTTCGACTTTGACTACCCATCTCCCGATCTCCTTTTGCTCGAACAAAATGATCATGGGCTATTTTACATTTTGGACATCGGTCATAGTACATGATGGGGTCCACTGAATAACTGTCAAGTCACATATTGTATTTTATCTAGGAGCTGCAACTGGACTATGCTCATGACTCTTCTCATTTCTTTTCTTTCTTTTTTACTTTCTCCATTTTATTCTCCCTCTTTATTCTCCTTCTTCATTTTTTCATTTATTTTCCTCCTTTCATTTCACCATTCCATTTCATTTCACCTGTGCCCTTTCCTCTTCCTCATCATTTCCCCTCTTGCAACGAAACCCATCTCCCGATCTCCTTCTCATCTCTTCTCCTCCTCATCCCAAAGGCCATCCTCTTCTCCCCTCCTCCTCAAGGCAGAGGTGCTTTCGGTAGTGCACCGGCTAGGTGCACAAGTCTGGTGCGGCGGCTTGGCACAGGGATTAGTTACGGCGACGGCTTTGCTCGGTGGTGGCGTTAGCGGAGGCGATGGACAAGACCTTCCGAGACTGGCTAGAGAGAGGCTCACTGATGGAGGTACTCCCTTGATCTCCTCTTTTATGCATTTTTGCTTGGGCTTGCTCCATTTTTGCTTCTTGTTTGGACGGTCGGCGGCTCATGGGTTCTGGTGGGCACGGGTGATTCCGGCGGTCTGTGGTTGTGGGGTGTGGCACGCGTGGTAGTTACTCTGGTAGTGTGTTATGGCGGGCTGGCCGTGTGGTAGTGTGTTATGGTGGGTTGAGTGGTCAAAAGTGTGGTGGTGAACTCTAGCGAGCCGCTGGGAAGGCCAGTGGCGAGGTGGTGATGAGCTAGTTGTGGGGATAATTTTGTCGTGCATTAAACATAATAAGCTTTGCAAAATTGAATCCCACTGACTGCAGATGCATGCTTTTCCATGAATTATGGGGCCATCCATATCATTTGTCTTGCTATGAAATTGAAATGCTTTTTCTTGCCATTGCTAAGCATGCCTCGATTTTTACCTAATCAAGCTTTAGTAACCAAATGATGCTCAATTGCAAATCATGGGTAAAAATGTATAACAGAGTAGTCAATATTCATACTTTCACCTTACAGCAACGGGAATGCCTCACTGCCATACTTAAAAGCAATAATGACTGCCAAAAGAACTATGCTTTTCCATGGAGTCCCATATTCTCTCATAACTTCTCTTTTTTCGATAATGGACCCTATCTCACAATATTGGGCTATGCTTGCCTCTTGTTTTAATCTGCATTTTTATAAACAACTGCTGATGTCAAGATGTTGTAATGCATGCTAATGTGCTCTGCTTGTGCATATCATGCTTTTTATTCTGCCATTTTCAGCACATTTTATGAATGTATCTAATAGCAAACACTTGTAATGCCACACATTATCTCGAGACTTGAGCTTTGTTATGCTCGAATATTCCGCCTTTACTTTGCTTGACTCCACTGCTTAAATCCTGACTTAACCTTTGCCTCCTTGCTGGATGATTCAGTTCCCGAGGGGGAGACTCCACAGCTCTCCCAGGACACACCCTTTAGTTCTCGTCCATGGCGTCGAGGCAGCTCCTCGAGGTTACGTGCTTCCAACAATTCGACACCGGTAGTCCTCGTCGAGGTAAGCTAAACTAGAATAACCGGTATATGTGACATAAACCTACCATCTTTATTAACAAATGCAATTTCAGGAGTGTAACCATGCTGGTGAGAATGACAAAAATGAACAATATGCCAAAGTCGGTAAAATTACGGCAAAAATAAAAAATACAAATACAGAAGTCGCCACCTAGTCTATTCAAATGGAAGACAAGGAAAACCATATGAAACATGAAAATCATGCAAAAAACAAAGAGAAAGGTCTTCGTAAACCAGAAATATGGGTAAGGATCCCTATTACGTACGAGGAAGGTGTTAGGCACCCTCGTACGCCCGAATAAATCGGTCTTCTATTGGTTTCTCAATTGTTAATGGAATGTCGGCTCTTCAGTCCTTGTTGTACGCCCAAGGGCAATATGCCATGCCATGTTAATACATGTGGTGTCTAAAATATGGGTGCATGATGTGTAGGGGTGTGTCCTAATGCTCAGAAGTATCACTCGCATTGCGGGACTAGTATTGATGCAAGAATATTGCATAATAAGATCAAAGATCTAAAATCTCAAGTGAGTTTTCATCCTTGCGTTGCTATATACCTGATGCAAACTAAAATGCATGGAAAATAGTTAAAAATAGAATGGTGCCTTCATAATACATCAAGGAAGAAAGCCAAAGAAAATCTAGAAGCAAATTGAGTCGGGAAAAGCATGTTAAAACCATATAAAACCTACTGTGTGCTGCTGAAAACAGGCCAATGTGCCTGTTTGGTGTGCCAGACTGGTGCTCCAGTCTGGTGCGCCACCTATGTGCGCCTAGGTGGGTCAGGAAGATGTGCTAAATGAAAATAGAGAACTATGCGAAGCCAAATTACAAAAGAATGCATCTTGGAAAAGGTTTGTAGTGCAAAATCCTTTGTAATACACGGAAATCATGCCTTAAAAGCGAAAGAAGTGCAAATGCAACATCTATGGACCTTGTGCTCAAGGGCTAGTAGCCTCACACAAGATCCTACCTATCCTATGCTAAGTGAGAAAAACAAGATCCAGTCATGACATTGGATCATGGGTTGATGCATAAAATCTCCATATAGGAGTAAGGTGCAAACAACCTACCAAATTTCAGCCCAAGACTGAATATGCAAGGGGAAAAAGCAAATGGAAAATGATTTGGTTTAAAAACTGAAAACATGCATGTTAAATCATGGCATATCAGAGAACAATCTATAAAACTATCAAGCTCAAAGTCCTTAGAAACACCATGCAAATGGGGATGCAAATGTGAGTGCTTTGCTCTCTGACTAGTCTGGTGCACCTGCTTGGTGCGCCAGATTGGTGCTCTAGTTTGGTGCGCCTGAGTGGTGCGCCCCAGAGAATCTGGATCAGACTGCAATCTGATCCAGAATCTGTCCCAGAAAAGAGATGAGTGATTTTATTAATGCCAATCAGTTTATGTCAATGACAAAAACTAAAAAAAGATGTGATG
>JAMKQA010008266.1:0-10380 GCA_024699735.1 Posidonia australis | reverse complement strand
TTTATTTCTTCTTTATGTTTCATGGTATCTCTTCGTATTATGATTCGATTTCAGATTTCTCATTACTCAAGGGTGTACATTAATCGACATTTCTAATGTCTACATTGACCTTCGGATTATTTTCCTTATTATTTCTCCTATTTTGTACAATTTTACTTGGAGTTTTCTCGACTGATTCTCACATTCACATTGACTTGATTTCGAACATTCATTTTAGGGTTAGACAAGCATAAATCTACATTTTGACACAAGCAAGTGATTAGCCAAGAAAGACCGACTTTTAGGTGCATGGAGTGCCTAACATCTTCCCCATGCGTAACATGAATCCTTGCTCTTTCTTTAGCCCACAGTAACTAAGTGTTGCATCCTTAGGCACGAAGCACACATATATTTACTCATTTGCATTTATTTGCATTGCTTTCTTGTACTTTTATGCATATTTGGTTTTCTTTGTCTTTTCAATAAAAGACTAGGTAGCGACTCCTTTTCTTTGTCTTTGATTGATGTTTTCGAGTCGAGTGTCCTTCCTTAGATTCACCATCTCGTCGTGACCTTACCGCAATTCTTCATGTGCTTTCATGCACAAGGAGTCGAGTGGTTCCGCTAGCATGATCACACTTTGTCTTCCTTAAAGTGTCACCAACTAATGGTGTGGCGAGGTTCGACAAAAGAGGCAAGCTAAGCCGTCCCTACATCGGGTCATACCAGATCATCAAAAGAGTTGGTGAAGTGGCATATAAGTTGGACTTACCCTCAAAGCTGTCTAGTGTCCATAGCGTCTTCCACGTGTCGAAGCTAAGGATGTATTTAGCTGACGTGTCCTAGGTTATTCTAATTTAGTCAGAAGAGCTTCAGTGGGACTTTTCAGTAGCAAAGGATGCCATGTAGATATTAGATAGAAAAGAACAAGTCCTCAGAAATAATGTCATTTCTTTGGTATTGGTACAATGGTGACACCATGGAGCAGAAGAGGCAACCTGGGAGCGAGAGACAAACATCCTAGCATAGTACCCCCATTTGTTGCATTGAGAAAGAATTTAGGGGCGAAATGAGGGTATGTTGTAATAACTATGTCTAGATTATCCAGAATGAATGTAATTAAGTTATTGTAATATGGATAATTAGCTTAATGAGATATTAGTGTTGAGTCCTCTTTTAAATGGTGTTATCTCTGGTATTTTTCCCCCACGATGTGGTATTTTGGACTCAAGTGTGCCATGTGTGTGTGAGTGGGACCAATGTGGGGCCAACTGGGGTCAGGGTCAACTCTCCACAGCACCCACCGCTAGCCACAGTTCCCCCGTAGCTTTGAGCCATGCCATATCTTGGATTCTGCAGAGATCTTCGGCGATTGTTGCCAGCAGGTGACAGCAAGGGAGAGTGGCAGCATCAATGGGGAAGAGGTGGAGGCAGTGGAAGGGCCAGACCAGAAGGAGAGAAAGAGAAAGAGAAAGGGAGAGCCAAAGCGAGAGAACTAGAGAAGGAAGAGAGAGAGGTGGTTGTTGCCGGTGGTGGAAGAGGGCCTCCAGAGACCCTGGAAGCTGGAGGAGCACCGGGAAAAAGAGAGGAAGCCACTTAGGAGAAAGGATCACTAGAGATCGTCTTAGAGTACGCGTCTCTTCCCTTGTTTTTGTTTTTGTATCTAAGCTTCAATCTTGGAATTATGCCATGAATTAGTATGAAAGGCATGAACATGAGTAGAATTGAGTTGAATCATGGACGTGTGATGATTTAAGGTTTTTTTCATGAGATTTGTGTTGAATTTTGAGATTCATGCCACAGTGTTCTTCAGTGACCATCGATGCTTTGTAAATTTATATCTTGAGATATATGCAATGGTTTTTAATGAAACTTGTCACAAATAGAAATAAACTTGGCATGCTAGGATATATGTTTTATGCAAGATTTGTGATTCACTAAAAAGGGGTCCACTGGAGGTCCCCATTCCGGTGA
Source organism: Posidonia australis (assembly GCA_024699735.1). Taxonomy (NCBI): domain Eukaryota; kingdom Viridiplantae; phylum Streptophyta; class Magnoliopsida; order Alismatales; family Posidoniaceae; genus Posidonia; species Posidonia australis. The sequence goes on along the minus strand of JAMKQA010008266.1, from coordinate 8,427 downwards.
ACAAATGAGTTAAGGCTATGGAAAGGTTTCTAAAGATGGGAAATTCAGTATATCGAATAAAATTGATATGCCATTTTTCTGTTAGTTTTCAGTTCAGAGCCCTCTTAATTGTTCAAAATGTTTCGGTCTTCCAAACCAGGGAAAGTTGGACGACCATTCCAAAAGATCGGTCGATCGATTTGGGCACTAGGCCCATTTCGGTCTGTCGATCTGGTTCAGTATGTCATACCAGACCCCAGAGCTAAGTAAGATTGATTTTAATAAGAATGTTTGTAAATGGATTTTTTATGCCTAATTGAGGTGTTTTGGTACAATGTTTAGAAAGAACTTTATAGAGATTTATAAGAGACATCTTAGAAGAAAAGAACAATTTTACAGAAAAGATCCCCATAATGGGAAAGATTTAGAATAAAGATTTCAAAGAAAAGATATATGTTTTCAAAATAAGATTTCTAGAGTTGGCCCTGGTTAGTAAGAGTAGGTGCCTAGAGAATGGTGTTGAATGGGCCGGATAAGAAAATTCATGAGCTCAAACACCAAGAAAGAAAGGAACGTTGGGAAACACATTCCCGTGCACAGAGAAAATAGTGCAAGCCTGTTGGCTCAAAGGGGCCTCAGGAACCTAAGAGTGCTGCCTATTAGCCGAGGTAGACGGTGGAATGCCCAACACAGGGACTTTCACATTGGCAGCGTAGGAGGTTGAGGTTGGTCCCTCTCTCTCTATTTGTGGCCAGGTCACCCCTGATTAAGGTGGCACTAGGAAAGAAAAGAGTTTTCAGGTTCAGAAATTAGATTTAAGCTAGAATCAAGATGTGTTTTGACTTCTGTATTTAAGTCAGATATTAGTTGAGACGAGATCAAAGTTTTAGGACTAGTCCAGCTAAGAATTGTGTTTTAGTCAGATTCGAGATTTTATTATTAGAATGGAGTCTAGTACAAGAGATGTTTTCCAGAAATGCATTAGATTAGTGCATGAGTTTTAGAACAAAAAGAAAGATATTAAAAGAGCATGATTTACTGAGTTTTTCCTCGAAAAGGATTTCCAAAACTTTAATAAGAGAATTATTCAGAGTTTTCGTTCCATTGGGAACCCAGATTAGAAATTATAGAAAGATTTTCAGAAAAGTTTAAGAAAGCTTTGGAAAACCTAGAATTTAGTTTATAAGTATTTTCCGTCATGTTTTCTTTGAGGGCGTGTACTGGGTGACTTAGAAGTCACTCACACTTGTTTTTACCTTGTTTTGTTTTCAAGTTAGTTGGAGTGTAGTCGAGTCTGGTATTCAAAGACAGGAGCCACTAGCTGCACACACAGGTTTTGGGTAGATTGCAGTTAAATTTCTTTTATAAGTGCATTAATCCTAGTATATTAGCTTGGATTCCGTAGCGCTTTGTTTGGAGGCATTACAGGCTGTCTGTTATAAGATGCAATAAAGTTTGCGTTTAACGTAAGACATATAGTTCTCAACGTTTAACGTAAAATGCATTTGCACATTCAGGCCAAAAACTTACTAAATTTGAGTGCTAGGTCAAATGTAGTCAAATGATTCATTAAATAGATCAATAAAGTCCTCTAAATATGGTATGAAGACTCATTTGTAAATAACAAAGATTTATTTTGAGTCTAAAAATGGAAAGTTTGACTGAAATGGGAGGGAATAGACCTAGAGACGTTAAACACATGAGTCCTAGCATTCAACGTAGAACATTTGACATCTTGCGTATAACGTTGAACATTGGAGTTTCTACGTTCAATAGTCTGGATTTGCAAATAAGCCTCTAGAGAGTACTTGGGTTGAGCAAAAGGCTTCTGAAGATGAATGTAGAATGCTATGGTATAATGAGACTTAATAAAAATAATGGAGTGCTAAAACAGGATATTTACAAATTATCCTTCCTTGAAGTTGGTTTTGGCATGCAACTAATTTTAAGGTGTGATGATATTCCCATGTGGCACGACCCAGGGGATTTTCTGATTAAAAGGAAGAAGAAAATCCAACAATTGGATATGAGTTTAAGCTATCACCAAGCTAGAAGTAGTGATAAGATCCAACTCCTGCTGCCACTAGGCTGGATAAAAAATTAAAGGATCGAGCTAGATAAGGCATCCAATACTCAAAAAATGAAAAGAACCAACACTTAGATATGAGACTAAATGCTACCACCAAGCTAGAAGAAGGTAGAAGATCCAACATCTGTTGCCACCAAGCTGGATAAGAAGAAAGGGGTTGACCTGGGTAAGACATCCAACACTCAGAAAATAAACTCGATAAAACATCCAACACTTAGTAAATAAAAAGAATCAACACTTGGATACGAGATTAAATGCTACCACCAAGCTGGAAGAGGGTAGAAGATCAAATACCAGCTACCACCAGGCTGGATAAGAAGAAAGGGGTCAAGCTAGATAAAACATCCAACACTCATGAAATTGAGTTGAATAAGGTATTGAGCTGGATAAAAGATCCACCACTCAAGAATTTTAAGTTGCATTAAACATCCAACACTCAGAAATTGGATATGAGACTAAATGCTACCACTAGAAAAAGACTCGGTCTTAGGAATTGCCCAAGGGGGTCAATATCAAAGGACATAGCTTTAGGAATTACCTAAGAGGGTCAAAATAAGAGACATGGCCTCAAGGATTGCCTAAGATGGTCATAAGGAAAGACTCGGCCTCAAGGATTGCCTAAAAGGGTCATAATAAGAGACTCAGCCTCAAAAATTGTCTAAGGAGATCATAAAAAAGGACATGACCTCAAAGGTTGCCTAAGGAGGTCATAAAAAAGGGACACAGCCTCAGAGATTGCCTAAGGAAGTCATAAGAAGGACATGGCCTCAAAGATTACTTAAGAGGGTTATAAGGAAGGATTTGGTCTTAAGGATTGCCTAGAAGGATCAAAAGAAAGGGACTCGGCCTCAAGGATTGCTTAAGGAGATCATAAAAAGAACATGGCTTCAGGGATTGCCTAAAGGGATCATAAGAAAGGACTCGGCATCAAGGATTACCTAAGGGAGTTATAAAAAGAATACGACCTCAGAGATTGCCTAAGGGAGTCATGAAAAAAGACACGACACTAGAGATTGCCTAAGGGAGTCATGAAAAAAGACACGACACCAGAGATTGCCTAAGGGGATCATAAGGAATTCAGCCTCAGAGATTAGCTAAAGGAGTCATAAAAAGGAGACGGCTTCAAAGATTGCCTAAGGGAGTCATGAAGAAGGCATGGTTTCAGGAGTTGCATAAGGGTCTTAACAAAGGGACTTGGCCTCAAGGATTACCTAAGGCGGTCAGAAAAAGAGGCACAGATTAGGGATTTCCTAAGGAAGTCATAAAAAGGACACGGTCTTAGGGATTGCCTAAGGGGATCATAAGAAAAGACTCGACCTTAGAGATTTCCTAAAGGGTCATAAAAAGGACACGACCTCAAAGATTGCCTAAGGCGGTGATAATAAAAGGACTCCAAACAGTCGACACTGGACGAGGAAATCCTAGTAGAGCTCTAGAAAGATGACTGGCACATGGACAAGGAAGTCTAAGGGGATAAGAGATTTTTGGGATAATCAGCTTCGATGGTCACTCACAATGCAATATGATGTATTTTGCATTGTTGCATGCTGGCAGGAATGCGAGGGAAATGATCTTGATATGTAATGCATGGCCTTAGACAGTGAGGTTCCTCCATCATTGCTTGCTTTGACTTATATATCAGGATGGTTTAAGAATTTGGCTCACTATCTAAAGTAGACTGACACATGATAGTTAGGTAACTTTTCATCAATTGTAGTCTACACTCTTCATAGGAACCGTCGTCTTATGATACGTAAATTAACGAGCGGGAGGTCCATGATGTTCTTGGGTGTCAAGCAAAGTGGATTGACCTCCTCTCTATTAATTACATTAGTGATGTTGAGTCATGATTGAAAAACACATGAATTCCGATGTATCTCAATCGAATCTGTATCAGAAGTGTTGGACGTAGATAATTATGCGTCTAACGTATGAAGCAAAAATTGATGCGTCTATCGCTTGGAGCTCTTCTTGCTATTAAATGTTGTCTTGGATTGCGTCTAATATAAGATGCTATTTATTGTAGCATCTTAGATGTCGAGCCCTTTAACAGTCTCTACTGTCTTCTCTTCCTCATTTTCCCACGTAGTACTCCTCTCCTCTTCTTCTCTGATGACAATGAGCCCTCCTGTGATGGCTGTGGCATTTTCCCATGCTCCTCTCGTGAGCTTCTCTGTGCTTGCTTCATGTAAAGCAGTGAGCTTCTGCGAGGGTAGCTCCAGCGACACTTAGGCATAGTCACAAGCAATGGTAGGCTCCCTCTTCCTTCTCCTTCTTTTTTGTTTTCCTGAATGTGTGTCACCAATGCCTATTGGTTCTCTTTGATAGTAGATGCCACGTTACGAGAGTGTGTATATGAGGCCGAAATTGGTTGCTTTTATCTAATTTTTTGTTCTTGTATTTTCTATTTTTTGGTTTTTTTTGTATTTTCTATTTTTTGGGTTTTCAAATTTTCTATTTTTTTGAGGTTTTTTTTAATATCAATATTTTTTGGTTTGGTATAAGGAAAATCTTCCATGAAGATGACAAAAAAAAAAACCTTGTGGGTGGAAACTTTGACAATTGGATCCCTTACACATTCCTGAGCTAGAAGACATTTCAGGCTTGCCTTGGTACTAACTGTCTCTAGTCGTAGGTTCCTGTCCTTTGCCTCTAAGATAGTGTTTGGTGACAATTATTTTCTATAGTTTATTGGAAATAATTGCTTATGAACAAAAAGCTGAATCAAACACATAAAAAAGCTAGCTTATTTAAAAGCACTAGCTTTTTTGTCATGTGTAAAACACATCAAAAACATTGAAAAGAAGTTACAGGAGGTAGCTTTAAAAAAAAGGCTAGAATCTTTTTTCATATGTTTCCTATATTGTCCTCATTCAAAACCCAATATTACAACAAAAATCCCTCTACCCACAAATCCTATTCTTCCTAGAAAAAATGCCTCTCGTCCTCTTCGTTGTTCTTCCTCTTCCTTTCTTCTGCAACCATTGAAAACAACAACATACAAAAGTGTACCAGCAAATGCAGGTGAATGGACCATTATAGTTGAGATAGCGAGGTGTGCTTTGGGTTGTGGAGAAGCAGCATTTGTCTCTGGTGAAGCACTAGTCAGAGGAAGAGTCTAGTATGGTGAGGCAGGTGCTGGGGATTTGTGACGACGGGTATAAAGTCCCTTGGCACCACAGTGAGGTTGGTCTGCATCCTTGCGGACTTAGGTTGGGCAACGACGACGGGGCTTGAAAGGGGCACCACTAGAAGCATTGGAATCATTAGGTAATGGGGACAAAGAATGGGACGGCGGCGGGGGAGAAGAGGAAGTGGAAGTGGAAGCTACCCACTGCTACAGCGGAAACAGGGGAGTAGGAAATGTCGAGGGATTGAAGTCGAAGCCAAAAGAATGAAGTTGGGAAAAGAGAGGGGAGGGGAATGCGAAGAGGAGGAGGACAAGGTTTAGGGTTTGGTGACATGAGAAATCTTCCATTGGAGAAAGGAAGAAGAAGAAGATGAGGAAGAGGAGGAGGAGGAGGCGTAGGAGGACAATTTGGCTAGGGTTTGGAAAGAAAGGTCGTCAGCATTGAAGAAGCTGTGATTGGTAGTGGTGGATGAGAGAAAACGTGACGGAGGAGAAAACGATGCCACTAGGAGAAAGCTATAATTGATAGTGGTGTTGGGGCTCAGCATCCTTCCCCTCTTCTTCTAGATCGACAAAATCACTCGCTGCTATTGCTGCTTTTGCCAAGGCCAACAATGCTATCATCTCCTGCTCTACTTCTCTCCCCTTCCGTAAAGGATCAAGCACAGCACTTAAGAAGAAGAAGAAGAAGAAGGTGACAACTTGTCGTAGGAGGAGGTCGAGGACAGGGCTAATTTGGACATATCAATAAAAAAATCGCATTTCATCTTTGTATATCCAAACAAGATTATAAGGAACAAGAATAAGCTCTCAATAGGATCAACTTTAAAAAAAGCTAGCTTTTTATGATAATCAGTTTGCCAATAATCATTACCAAATGCTACCCAAGTGTGTTATTTAGAGTATGAGGAAAGGGAGTAGTGTCCTATCCTGAGACTTTGGCTAAAGATTTCAAGTTCTTGTCTGTAATGCCTCAACATCATGCCATAGATTTTAATTTACTTGATTAATTAATTTCCTTTTTCCTAAATTACTAACACAAATTTCTAAATCCAAAACACAAGCATTCTTGAATAGTATGATTAATTGAAATAAATCTAACTACTTACCTACCTAGAACCCTTGATGTGTGGTTGGAAAACTCCCTTCTATATGCACTAGTATCAGAGCCACTTGTACATGTGCACTTGAGAAAAACATAAACAAGATACACATGAGTAACCACTAAAAAGGTCACTTAATACACACCCACCTAAGACATATCGTAGAATAAAAAAACTAGAAATCCAGTTTAAGAATCTCAACGAAACCCAACCATGTCTCACAAAACTTTCATAAATCACAAACTACGAGAAGATACATAAATCTCGGTTGTTGAAATCACATCAGAAGGCATTTCAAATCAAAAAACTTATTCACAATGGTACAAAAATTTTCTTTGCAAAAATGAACCTTTTCTCATCATAGGTATTATTTATTCTTTCAAATTCTTAAACCTCTTTTGAAATAATATTGTATGTTTTCATGTAACAAAATTACGGCTAAAACCGTCTCAAAACCACATACATTTCCTTAGAAATTGCATTTCTGGAAATCCATTTGCAAACCATGCCTTTTCAAGTCATAACCATTTCTTTTAAAATTCCATGCAATCTTTGTAATCACTTTTATGCATTCTAGGAAACAAATCCTTGACTAGAATTCAGGTCAAAACACAAGGCAGTACACTACTCAAACCATATTCAAACCACGGCTGGAAACTAGTTCAAAACCACAGGTCTCAACAAATCTAGAACCTAGCTAAAACCACAAAACTGAACACCAACTCTAACTCAAAAACCAAACACACAGCACGAACCAAAACCTATCATATCACCCCAGCTATAGGTGACCAACTTGGCCATAAGCAGTCGGTAAGGCTTCATTCCCAATTCTACTGCACTGTCGCGATAAACCACCCCACGTAGGAGTTTAACTGCCTCGGCTACACAGGCCTCACAGTAACACGACCACATAGGTCTCAACATGCACGATGTGTGTCCTCATGATGCCCCTTGGTGGTCGGGCACCCGAGGACTTCCAACCCCATGCAAAGAGGGTGATCCGGTCTCTTTTACCTAGGCTCTATAGTATCTCAAAGAGCCATGGTCTTTTTCACCTATATTCGTCATTGACAACCACGTTGTAGGGCACGTAACCGATTTAAATGAGGTCTCATACCCCTATCGGTCTTGTCTTACTGTCACGTTGATCCAACTAAAAACCACGGAAAACCTTTTTCAAAACATGCATTTCTTTTTAAAAAACATTTTCAAAAACATGTTTCATTACAAAAACCATCCACAGAAATCATTTTTAAATCACATTTTAGAAATATTTTCAAAACATTTTCAAAACTCATTTCCAACATCTTTTCATTATGGAAATTGTTCATGAAAACATTTTTCCAAAACCATTTTCTAGGAACCTTTCAAAGCATTATATTCAACACATTTTTATTATAGAAAACATTTCCGAAAATCGAAAATCATAATTCCAATAAAAAACAAGGAACCAAAATACACATGCATGAGCAAAACAAGTAAGAAACCACACTGGAAGTGTTGGACGCAGTCAGACCCTACATCCAACATTGGACGCTAATATTCCTAGTGTCCAACACCTCAACTAGTACACCTGAACACTAATTTGGTCCATTACATTAAATACCAAGCCAACAACTAATTTCTTGGGTTAATTGTTATCTTGAGAGTCTGTCTAAGCCATTTAAAAGTACCTAAGTATTTCTAGGCATTTCAATCATGCTTTAGCTTCAAGTGGAGGCAATTTTCCTGAATAAATCCTCTTAGATTTGTTGGACAAAGGAATCCATGCGTCCAACATAAGATGCAGGAAAAACTACGTCTAACAACCCAGGCCATTATTTTAACTAAAATCACCCTAAAACTTAATCTAAACCTTAATTATTTCTGTAGACACCCCGATTTTGAGGTAACCCAGGAATGAGTGTCCCTATGTTGCTTTGGATGTGATCAGCCCTTAAATCGAGCCCCAAACCCATTAGCCAGAGCCCAAATCAGTCATTTGTGAGCAGGGTTGGCGCACCAAGGTGGCACACCAAGCAGGCGCCCAGCTCTGGCTGTTGACCTTCCACCTTCCGGGCTGTTACTCTTGCAAACGAATGTGCCAACGAATATTCGAGGCTTTTCGTTTGCAAGACTCCTTTGTA
>JAMKQA010008261.1:0-10090 GCA_024699735.1 Posidonia australis | reverse complement strand
CGTACGTAACAGGGATCCTTACCCATATTTTTGGTTTACAAAGACCTTTTCCATTGTTTTTGCATGATTTTCATGTTTTATATGGTTTTCCTCGTCTTTCATTTGAATAGACTAGGTGGCGACTCCTGCATTTGCATATTTTTTTAATTTTTGCCGTGACTTTGTCGACTTTTGCGTAGTTCGCCATTATCGCCGGCATGGTTACAATAGCTGTGTGTCTCTATCTTTCAAGATGATCAGCCCCTTCAAATGGTTGCCTATGGGGTCTATATATAGGGATTTTTCAAGGGTAACTCCTAGAACAACAAGGAGCCTCGTAGACGAAAAGCCTGGAAGATTCCATGGCATATTCGCTGGTAGAGGTAATAGCCATGGGAGGTGGAAAGTCAGCAACCAGCAACCTGAGAAATGGTTGGGCGCTTGGTATGTGCGCCTGGTTGGTGTGCTAGCTAAGTGTGCTTGCTAGGTGTGCTAGGTAGGTGTGCTTGCTAAGTGTGCTAGGTAGGTATTCTCCCCTACTTGTCTAGATTTCTAGTTGGGCTGCGGGCCTGCTATAGGTTTTGGTTGGTTTAGCTAATAGGATTCAAGGGTTAGCCACACCCAAAGCAACATTCGGAAAGCTCATCTATGAGTCACCTCAAAATCGAGGTGTCTACAGGCACCAAACAGGCACATCAGCTTGTTTTCAGTAGCACACAACAACTTTTGCATAGCTTTCTAGCATGATTTCTTGCTTCGATTTGCTTTTGCATTTTTCTGGTTTTTTTCCTTGATATGTTAGGAAGACTCAGTTAGCCCTTTTCATGCATATTAGACTGCATTTGGCATATAGTAAAGCAAGGATGAAAAATCACTCGAAATATTTAGATCCTTGATCTATTTCTGCAATATCTTTGCATCGACACTTGACCTGATATATGAGTGATACTTCTGAGCATTAGGACACACCCCTGCACCCTTTGCACCCTTATTTAGCATAAGACACCACTCACATAGTATGGCATGGCATATCGCCCTCGGGCGTACAGCAAAGGCTGAAAAGCTGACATTTCATAAGCAAATGAGAAACCTATAGAAGACCGATTTATCGGGCGCACGAGGATGCCTATTACCTTCCTCGTGCGTAACAGGGATCCTTACCCATTTATGGTTTATGACCTGCTTTTCCATTGCATGATTCACATGTTTTATATGGTTTTCCTTGTCTTTCATTTTAATAGACTAGGTGGCGACTCCTGCATTTGCATTTTCATTTTTATTTTATTTTATTTTTACCGTGACTTTGCCGACCCTCGTGTATTTTGGCCTTTCACATCAAGGGCATCGAGGCTGTCGTCGGCATGGTTACAGTAACATCTGTGCCTAGCTTTCGATTTAATATAAACCATGGAATTTCTTGTAATTATTTGTGTGTGGTTTATTAATGGCGAATCCAGGTTGTGTTTGTTGGTTGTGGTCTTTCCCTGTGTTTTGTGCCCCTGGTTTCTCCTTTGTGGTGTGACTTCTTTGTTTTGTGGATCTGTTATGTCACTAGGACCTATGTTTGGGGTAAAACCCACTTGGACTTGAGGGTGGACCTGGTCAAAGTGACCAACCCCATGTGTCTTGTGCCCTTCTCCCCGTGACCACACCCGTGACTTGGTTTCCCCTACACGCGAGGCCTGGCGGGAGGGCTGCCCGTCTCGTCCCGTCGGCGGTAGGGAGGCTGGCAGGAGGCCGGCGGAACCCGCGGGGATGGTAGGCAGTAGTGGTTTTAAAGGGAGGCATGTGGCATGGGGGAGGAGCGGAGAAACCAGAGAGAGGGCGAGAGGGAGTGTGGAGGCTGAGGAGGAGTCGCGCGAGTGCGAGGGGGGGAGGCTGGTGCCGTGCACCTCCGGAGCTTGAGGACACGCGAGGCTTGTCGAAGCCAGGTACGCGTTCCCCTTCCGTTTCCCTCCATCTGTTGAGGTATGTTAGGGTTAATGGATAAATCAATGGGTAATGCTGTTAAAATTATGCAAAAATAGGAAAATGTGTGTGATTGTGAGAATGATGTATTTACGTTGATATCATGTTGATCCATGTATATTTTGTGGGATTTTTGTGGAAATTCTTGATGCATGCTACGGTGACATCGAATGGGCCTTATGGCTTTGTGATTTTCTTTAGAACAACATGCTTAATGGTTTTATGATCGGTTTGAGGGGTTTTGAAGTAGGCTTGGAGGTCTACACCCCATGTTTTACTTGTAATTTTTGTGGTGTTTTAGAGGGGTCCGCTTCTTACTCCGACTTTGGGGAGAAGTGACGACAAAGGTCGGGGAGGTTTTCTGCAATCGCAGAAAACGGTATGCCGAACTGGGTTTGGTATGCCAAAGTGCTCCCAGGTGGTTCCCTGGACCACTGATTCAGACGACCGGGGGATATTCGATCGACTGAATTAGGGGGTTTCGGACGACTGGTAGGGGACTGATAAAACTGACAGGGATTCGGTATACCGAAATATTTCGGTCGACCGAATCAGGGATTTTCGTTCGACCGAGACCCTATTCGATATGCCGAATTAGGACCCAGGGTAATATTGAAAATGCTTAGAAAAGTGGGGATAAATATGGATAAATACATGATAAATGTATGAGATGCATGGAAATGACTTGTGGAATATTGCATGTGAGTATGTTGATTTTTAATGATGTTTCCCATGAGATATTGCAACATGGCTTATGTGTATAAGGTATAAATGTGGACCCATGTGAGGGGTGAATGCATGGTATAATGACCATGATTGAATGTGTGGGCTGGAAACCACAGATGATAATATGATGAATAATGCGTGTGATTTACAAAGAGTTTATGAATGAAACACTAGTTTTGACAAATGTTTTGAAAAGAGAATTTGCATATGGTTTTATATAGATTAATGCAAATTGTAGGAACCACAATGAAACTAGGACATGCCGATGAGGTAGTGAGACCTCTAAAGATGTCGGGGACGCGTCCTTGCTTGTGGTTTGCCGAGTTTGCGGTCCGGGGTAGGAGCCTCGAGACTGTGGTGGTACTGTAGGACCCGAGGTACAGGAGACCCAAACTACCCTCAGTACTGGTGCTGGACGGGTCTGGGGTTAGAGTTCCCAAGTGCTCGGGCACCAGGGCTTCCCGAGGACGCACTTCGTGCTTGTACCAGTGAGGGTACATTTTGAGGCTACGGCTAGGGCGGTTGAACTCCAGTGCAGGATGGTTCACTACGGCGTTGCAGTGTGGGTGTAGTGACATGGAATCCTCACCAGCTGCTTGTGGCTAGGTCGATCACCTGTGGCCAGGTTGATACGACCAGTTTCGGATTGGAAAAGTGTGGATTTGTGTATTGGACTAGTTCCTAGCCCCGATTGGTGATAAATCGTGCTAATGGTTTTAAATGATGATTTGGGTTAGGAAACTAGATTAAATGATTTGCTTCTCCTGTGTTGAGTATAAAGGTTTATCAATGAGCATGAGGTTTTGAAAGAAAGGAAAAAGAAAGTTTGAAATGGCATTGTTTTCAAAGTCTTTCTAATTGAATGTGTGGTTTCGGTGATGGTAGTTTTCTGGCAAATGTTTTCGTGGGTTTTATCGTTGTTTTTGGGGCACGTACCGGGTGACATTCCTATCACTCACGCGTGTTTTCTTTGTCCCCTTTTTGTTTCAGGTGCTCAGGAGTAGGAGCAGTCTAGTCTGGTGCATCTTTTCGAGCCACTTTTGCCGCACACAGGTCTAGGTATTTAGCTTTAATTATTTAATTCTGTTATTTAGATTCTTTTAGCTGCTCTTGGGTAGTTCTTGTATTGTTGTGTAGCACTGGGGTGTTACAGAGTGGTATCAGAGCCTAGGTTCACTAAGTGCACCAGCTTAGGGTGTTCGGCATTGTGGCTTTAGTTAGATTGCTCAATCTGTAGGGGATCATAGCACCTGATTTGTTTGTTTGCTTGCTTGTTTGTTGGTTTGTGGTGGCAGCAAGATGCCGCTTAGAGGTCGGGGTAGTGGCAGGACTCCCGCAGCAAGTCCCGACGAGGAGCAGGACAGTGGTTGGAGAGGTCTTCGACAGGAGCTGAGCCATATGATGCAGGGTTATGTTTAGACTTTCGGCAAGAATAACACTGATGGGATTAAGGCAGACCCATATCTTAAGCAGTTCCGTCGATTGAGCCCGCCGGCTTTTGATGGTAGGGGCAAGCTAGACGAATGTGAGGCCTGGTTGCTTGAGATTGAGAAATTCTTGGAGGGCTTGGAGTGTCCAGCTGAGAAGTGGGTTCGTTTGGCTTCCTTTCAGTGTAAGGGAGACGCGGACCAGTGGTGGAGAGCCACCCGCCGTATGAAGTTCTCTAACGCTGACCTACTGATGATATCGTGGGAGGAGTTCCGAGAAGCCTTCTACGAGAAGTACTTTCCAGTGTATGAATGGGATCGACTGGACAGAGAGTTTAGAAACCTGAAGCAAGGTAGCATGACTGTAGCCGAATATGAGGTGGCCTTCACCAGATTGGAGTAGTTCTCACAGGCATTTGACACTGTGCAACATAGAGCCAAGAGATTTGTGGAGGGACTGACTCCAGTACTCAGATCGAGGGTCTTAGGCTACGAGTACCCTACTTTGGCTAGAGCAGTGGAGTTGGCGTCCTGTTATAAGGGGAAGGCGTTTGCTCCACGATCTTTCACTTCTGGGAGGCAGAGCTCAGGCAGTTCTGGGAGCTCTAAGAGGAAGAGGAAGGAGCGCGTCGAGTCTATTGCTGGGGGAGGAGTTGGATACAGTCAGGCTAGTTCGAGCAGTGGCCCAGAAAGGAAGAAAACCTGTTATTTCTGTGGGTGCCTGGGGCATGTAGTAGCGCAATGTTATCATCGACAGCGGAACCTCGAGAAGATGGTCTGCTACAACTATGGAAAATCTGGGCACATCCAGTGAAATTGTCCTGATCCTGCAAAGCCAGCTGGGGACACACCCCATCAGCTAACTAAAGGGTGAGTGTTCTCCATATCTGCACCTGATGCCGGTCCATCAAGGGATGTAGTAGAGGGTAAGGATTAGAGGCATGATTGAATTGTAGCCTTTCCCTTTATGCACTACTATATCTGGTACTCTCCTTATGTGTTTGTTGTTGTTGTTGTTTCTATTGTTGTGTGGTATTGTTGTTAATGGATATTTGGTGTTATCTAGGTTCCTTTCTTGTGGCTGACCGTTTGGCTAGAGTTCTGTTTGACTCGGGGAGTTCCTTTTCTTTTATCTCTATGTCCTTCGCTGCAGAGGTTGGGGATCGACTAGCCAGATTGGCCTTCCATCTGGATGTGGTGACCCCTTTGGGGGAGCACAGCTTGGCATGGAAATATTTGCGGTCAGTCAGTGTGAAGTTAGGGGATCGAGATTTTAGAGCCAGTCTGATTGTGATGGATATGCAGGGGTATGACATCAACTTGGGGATGGACTGGTTGGCGCAGCATTCAGCTATTATTGACTGTGCCAAGAGGAGAGTCTTGGTTGAGTGTCTAAACCAGGGTTGGTGTGTGGTGCATGGAACCAGGCCAGGAGAACAGAAGAAGATAATTTCTGCAATGAAAGCTTACCGCCTTTTATCTAAGGGATGTGTGGGATATCTGGCGGGTGTGATAGTGTCCTCTTCTTCAGTTCTGAGGGTGCAGGATATACTCGTGGTTCAGGGGTATCTTGATGTGTTTCCTGAGGACTTGCTTGGGATGCCGCCGCATCGGGAAGTTGAGTTCCAGATCGACCTGGTGCCAGGATCTAGCTCCATCTCTAAGGCTCCTTACCAGATGGAACCAGTAGAGTTGAGAGAGCTTAAGAATCATCTTTAGGAGTTCCTGGATAGAGGATTTATCAGACCAAGTGTGTCACCTTGGGGTGCACCGGTGCTGTTTGTAAAGAAGAAGGATGGTTCACTCTGCCTCTGTATCGATTACCGGATGCTGAACCAGATTACAATCAAGAATAAATATCCTCTGCCCAAGATTGATAATTTGTTTGATCAACTTCAGGGGACTTCATTCTCGAAGATTGACTTGAGATCGGGGTATCACCAGCTGCAGATTCGGGAAACTGATGTGCAGAAGACAACTTTTCGTACCCGGTATGGCCACTATGAGTTTTTGGTTATGCCATTTGGATTGACGAATGCACCAGCTACCTTCATGGATCTGATGAATAGGGTATTCAGACCCTACATGGACCAATTTGTTGTGGTATTTGTTGATGATGTGTTGGTATATTCCCCTGATGAGCAGACTCACTAGACACACTTGAGAATGGTGTTAGAGACCTTGAGGCAACACCAGCTGTATGCGAGGTTTTCTAAATGTGAGTTTTGGCTGGAAGAGGTCACATTCCTTGGCCACATCATTTCAGGTGAGGGAATTAAGGTGGATCTAGCCAAGGTCGAGGCAGTTAGTAGTTGGGCCAGACCCAAGACCGTGACTGAGATTAGAAGCTTTTTGGGCTTGGTTGGATATTATAGGAGGTTCATACAGGATTTCTCTAGGATTGCAGCACCCTTGACCAGATTGACACAGAAGGAGGTTCCTTTTGTTTGGGACTGGCAATGCGAGGAGGGCTTCAATGAGTTGAAGACCCGATTGGTGACATCTCCAGTTTTGACCTTACCTTCAGGGAGTGGGGGCTTTGTAGTGTACTGTGATGCTTGTGGCACAGGATTAGGATGTGTGCTGATGCAGCATGGAAGACTTGTGGCGTATGCCTCACGCCTGCTGAAGAACCATGAAAGGAATTACCCCACTCATGACTTAGAGATGGCTGCAGTAGTGTTTGCTCTGAAGATCTGGTGACATTACCTGTATGGTGAGCAGTTCGAGGTATTCATAGACCACCAGAGCTTAAAGTATATCTTCATTCAGAAGGATCTGAGTTTGAGGGAGAGAAGATGGGTAGAATACCTCAAGGACTATGACTTTAGCCTATCCTACCATCCGGGGAAGGCTAATGTGGTCGTTGATGCCCTGAGTAGGCGCACTCACGTGATGTCTAGTTTGATGATCAAGGAGTGGCGTATGCTAGAGGATTTGGTTGGTTGTAGACCGTTGCGGCAGTCTCAGGGACCTGCTAAAGCTTGGGTAGCAAGCATGTTTGTTCGCCCAAGATTACTGGAAGCTATTGTAGCTGCTCAGTGACTGGATCCCTTTGTGCAGGAGACTTGGGCTAAACTGGAGGCAGGAAAGGCACCTTGTTTCTCTGTTGGTGTAGATGGAGGACTCAGGTATGATCTGCGCCTATATGTGCCTCAAGTGGAGGATGTAAAACCAGGATTACTTGATGAAGCCCATCGGTCTAAGTATTCAATTCATCCCTTGAGCACCAAGATGTATAGGGATCTAAAGAGAAATTTTTGGTGGCCTGGAATGAAGAGAGAGATAGCTGAGCATGTGATGAAGTGTGCAACCTGCCATATGGTGAAGATTGAACACCAGAAGCCTGGAGGATTGTTGCAACCTCTGGATATCCCTGTGTGGAAATGGGAGCATGTATCCATGGACTTTGTGACAGAACTGCCCAAGACCAGGAGAAAGAACGACACCATCTGGGTGATCGTCGATCGTCTCACAAAGTCAGCACATTTCTTGCCAATGAGGGTGAATCTCCGATTAGCTCAGTTGGCAGAATTGTATGTGGCTGGGATAGTCCGTCTGCATGGGGTGTCAGTGTCCATTGTGTCAGATAGGGACGCTAGGTTCACATCTAGATTCTGGGGAGCACTGCAAGGGGCTTTCGACACCATTTTGCATTTCAGTACAGCCTTCCATCCTCAGACAGACGGGCAGACTGAGAGGACTATCCAGACCATAGAAGACATGTTGAGGGCCTGCACTCTGGACTTTAGGGGGAGTTGAAGGGATCATCTTCTGTTGATCGAGTTCGCCTACAACAATAGCTACCATTCCAGCATAGGTATGGCGCCGTATGAGGCATTGTATGGCAGACCCTATAGAACACCTACCTGTTGGGATGAAGTAGGCGAGAGGCAGCTTGTGGGCCCAGAGATTGTGCAGTAGTATGCAGAGAAAGTGGACCTGATCAGGAAGAGACTGGCGGCTGCACAGAGCAGACGGAAGAGTTATGCTGATCGGAGGCGTAGACTTCTGGAGTTCGAGGTTGGAGATTTTGTTTTCCTCAAGGTGTCACCAACAAAAGGCATATTTAGATTTGGGAGGCGGGGAAAGTTGAGCCTTCGCTACATTGGACCCTATAGGATTGCCAAGAGGGTTGGAGAAGTTGTCTATCAGTTGGACTTGCCTCCAGAGTTCTCAAGCGTGCACAGAGTGTTCCATGTCTTGATGTTGAGGAAGTGTTTGGCCGCTGCATTCCAAGTGATTTCAGTTCAGCCAGACGAGCTACAGGAAGATTTGACCATGGTGGAGGATGCTGTGCAGATCCTTGATAGGAAGGAGAAGATCCTCAGGAACAAGGTGATTCCTCTTGTGCTAGTCCAATGGCAGCATCATGGTGTTGAGAAAGCTACTTGGGAGCGAGAGGCAGACATGCTGTCCCAGTACCCCCATTTGTTTGATCAGTGAATTTCGAGGACGAAATTCTTTTGAGGGGGGTATGATGTAACATTTGTGCCTGGCTTTCCATTTAATATAAACTATGGAATTTCTTGTAATTATTTGTGTGTGGTTTATAGTGACATCTGGGCCTGGTTATCCATTTTTATTTGTAAACCATGTAATTATTGCAATATTGCTTAAATGGTTTATTAATGGATAATCTGTTGTTTCTTGATTGTGTGAGCTTGTGGTTGGTTGCTTGTGCCCCTGTTTGTGATTTGGGGCCAATGTGGGGTCCGATTTGAAGATGCACAGTCGCCTCGATTGGCATGCCTGTCTTTTCTTCATTTTTCTCTCCTTCTTTTTCTCCTTTCCCCTTTTTCTCTCTCTCACGAGCCATGCCCTTCCACCTCTTTCCTCGTCTTCTTCTTCCTCTTCTTCCACCTGTGCCACCAGCGACGGAGGCCCGTGCCTCCCCGTCCCTTCCGACGGGATGGGTGGTCGGCGCCAAGCGGGTGGTGGCGGAGATAAAGAGAGGGAGGCAGGAGTGGGCAGAGGGGGAGTTTGGAGAGAAAGGAAAGGAAGAGAAGAGAGGAAGCTGAGGCACGAGCTGGTGGGAGGTGGTGAGCCGCTCGTGGGTTCCGTCGACCGAGGAGATTCGCCGGAGTACGGGGAGAGTCACCGGGCAGCTGAGCCAGGTACGCGACTCCTTTCCCTTCCTCCGTTTAGTTCTATTTAAGGATGGGTTAACTGCATGAAAAATCAAGAGAAATGCATGTTAAATTGTAGAAAAATCATGAAATGAATGGGAATGTAATGTATAGCATGAGAATGTAGAGATCATGCGGTTAGGATTGATGTTTGTGGGGAAAAAAATGTGATTTTGGAGTTGAAGGCCATAGTAGTCGATCTTGAGCCCCTTCCCCTTGTGATTTTCGTTTGAATTGTGTGGTTGATGGAATCATCAATGGTTTGAGGGGTTTTGAAGTAGACTAGAGGGTCTATACCCCATGAATGTATGGAAATTTTTGATGCATGTTTGGGGGGTCCGATAGGGACTTCCACTTGGGGCGATTTTTCACTCCCTAGAAAGGGGTGTGCCCTGTCTGCAAAGAATTCGGTATACCGAATTTATTCAGTATGCCGAAATCCTAGCAGATTAAGCCAGAACCTAGGGTTCGGTTGATCGAAATTTCACGGTCGACCGAAACGAGGGGTTTCGGCATGTCGAAAATGTTCGGTATGCCGAAACAGGGAATTTCGACTTACCGAACTAGGGATTCGGTCTGCCGTTTTTGCCCTAAACCTGATATGCTTAAATATGGATTTTAGTGAATGGTCAATGGTTTTAACTGGTGTGTTGAGGTTATGTAAATGATGTTTCCCCTTGTAATGACATGGAGGCATGTGGAACCCCAAACAAATGGATTTGGGTGTGGTTTTGGATTTTAGATCCTATTAATGAATGAAAAAGATGGTTTTATGTGGTTTTGGGCATGAGACCCAATTTATGACTTTAAGCATGGTTTTCATGGCTTTAGTTGGGACCCCAGTGGAGGGTCAAGTGTTGC
>JAMKQA010008260.1:0-11623 GCA_024699735.1 Posidonia australis | reverse complement strand
ACCATACAATCTCATTATATTTAGCGAGCACTTACCGAAGAGTTACGAGGATATGGCGAGGACATTACGAGGAAATATTTCCTCGTAATTTCCTCGCTAAATTTACACGAGCACATTGCGAGGACATATTCTCGCAATATTGATTTAACAAGTTACGTAGCTACGAGGATAATTATTCCTCGTAAAGTCCTCGTTAAACTATCTAACGAGGATGTTGCGAGGACTTAGCGAGGACTTTGCGAGGAAGAGTGTCCTCGCTAAATGTTGATTTTCTTGTAGTGGTAGGTGAACTCTCCAGAAGTGTTGCTTTGGATACGGCAGGCCTAACCTCATTCGAACTTTATTTAGCATCATGGTTACCCTAAGCCTATAGCAAACTTATGGTCCAATTTACAATTAGTTAGATCTGGAGCTCCAATGGAGAGTACCAATATGGAGCACCAAATTGGAACACCAAGCTGGCGCACTATTGTGGCGCACCAAGCTAGCGCACAACGACTTTTTAGGGTGTTGGCTGCTAGCTTTCCATCTTCTGTGCTTGTAACCTTCACTTGTGAATATTCCTCATGAATCTACGCAAGGCTGTTGAGTTTCGAGGCCTTTTGCGTCCCATGGAGTTACCTCTTGATCCTCTTTAAAAGGCCATTCATAAGCAACATTTCTTCTCTCTTGGCTGTCCACCCTCTCTTAGCAAGTCACCCACTCCTAGCAACCTGCACCCCAACTTCCAGAGCACACTCTCGCATCCCTGAGCACTCCCAACTGAGTCCAAAGCAACAAGGAAGAGATACCTTGAGCCATCCAAGGAGGAGACACCCTAGGTAAGGTAAGGTCCTTTACCCATCTCTCCACTTAGGTTTTACATAATATTCGGGATAAAACCTGCAACTAAACTGATATATTGTCTATATAGTGATGTTCTTTCGTGTCTTTCTATGTTATTTTGGATGTTCATGATGCTTCCATATATGTTCATTGCTTCTTTGTCATGATGATTTTGCACTGTGTGATCTTTATTTTAACAATGAATCATAGTCCTATGTAACCATTAGTTATGGAACATGAACTGTGATGCATCCCCTATACATGCTTTATCATTTCCTTATGCTCCCTAAGTCAGCCAGATCACTGCATGAATCCTAAAATCCATCAACAGTAACTGCAGTCCTTGTAAACCCATGAGCATGCATGACTTGAGGAGAGAATGATAGGAGTATTTTAATGCTTGATTATTTAACATGATTAGGTTCCCTAGCATCTAGGATAATGATCTGAATAGTCAGTAACCCAATTAGTTGCATACATTTGGCCCAGACTTTGAAATCAGACTGCAATCTGATTCAAGATTTTTGGGGTGCACCAAACTAGCACATCATCTTGGCGCACCAGGCAGGCACACCAAACTAGCGCACCATCCTAGTGCACCAAGCTGGTCACAGGATGCAAACAATAGATTTTGCATCATGATTTGCCTACTTTCCTATTTGTTTTGGGTCTGGATCTTTTTGGGGTTTGATCTCTGATATGCCATGTTCTTGCTTGCATGATTTTAGCATGTAATAACATGCTTTGCATTAGTTTTGCATCTAGTGAAGTTTAGCTTGCCGCTTGGGTATGGTGAACTGGTGGCTTTCCAGAACTCTTTGTGTGGAGTTCTTTTGCATCAGTCCATGATCCCGAACCAAGTGGCGTAGCTGGGATTCATTAACCTTCATCAGAGTAGGGTTGTGTGGTCTTGTGTGAGGCTTATTGCCCTTGAGCACAAGACCCATGCCATGATGTCTTGGGTTTCCTCTTTCCTTTATGACCTTGTGGAAGAGGGGGAAACTCACTCACATGTGATCAGGTCTTTTAGATGTCCATGACGCGTTTTCAGATGGTTTTATACATGTTTGCAAGATTTTATATTGCATGGCACATTAGTCTAGTTTATTATCTGATCTGTAATTTCATAGGCGCACATAGTTGGCGCACCTGACTGGCGCACCACACAGGCGCACATGCTTGTTTTTTCATAGCACATAGTGGCTTTTTGGCATGGTATTTAGTATGATTTCCGATTTGCTTTGCCTTTGGTTTTGTTTGAGTGTCTTTCTAGATATATTAAGATGACTCTAGTCTATTTTCATCCACATTTGTGCATGGTAGCATAGGTTTGCATATAGCAAAGCGAGGACGTTAGCCACCCGATATTGTTGGATTCGTGGTTATATCCGTGCAATATCTTTGCACTGGTGTTTGATCCACCACAAGGGTGATTTTTTTGAGCATTAAGACACATCCTACAGTCCCTCCACCCATGTTTAGCATAAGGCATCACTTGCATGTAGCATTGCATGGCATATCGCCCTTGGGCGTACAGAAACAGGCTATAAAGCCAACATTTCATATAAGTAAATGAAAAACCCATGAAAGATCGATCTTTTGGGTGCACAAGGGTGTCTAATACCTTCCTCGTGCGTAACAGGGATCCTTGCCCATTTTCTGGTTCATGTTGACCTTTTCCATTGGTTTTATGGCATGGCTTTAAATGTTTTAAAACAGTTTTCCTCGTCTCCCGTTTTCAAGTAGACTAGGTGGCGACTATTGTATTTTTATCATTTGCTTTTTATTGTTTTGCCGTGACTTTGCCGACCCTCGCACATTTGGCCTTTTGTGCCATGCCCAAGGCTGTCGCTGACATGGTTACAAGGACTAGTAAGGGAGGAAAGGAAAAATAGGCTGAAAAATATTGAGTCTCAGGTTTCACACATTAATTCCCTAGTAGAATCTTCTGTGATACAAGATGACCTACAGAATACTAAGAGAAAAGTTAGGACTGAGCACTATCTTTTGCTACAAGAGCAAGAAACTTATAGGAAACAAAAATCAAGAATTCAATGGCTTAAAGAAGGAGACTTAAACACAACCTTCTTTCATAATATGGTAAAGTGTCGAAGGAGAACTAATACCATCTCCTCCCTTCTTATAAGAGACAATCTAATATCCTCTCCCATCCTGATAAGTAAAGAAATTGAGAATCAATTTATCTGGAAATTTAATAAGCCCAAGAGGAATATTCCTACTTTGAATTGGGCTCTCTTGCTTCCCTTTAAGATTATGAATCCAGAGGTTTTAGAAGATACTTTTTCAATGGAGGAAATAAAAAATAACATTTCTCAACTGCCTGAAGACAAGGTTCCAGGTCCATATGGTTTTCCTTTGATCTTCTTCCAACACTTTTGGGAAATTATTAAGTCTGATATCCTAGAGATTTTCCAACAGCTATATCAGTCTTCAGACTTAGACTATTTAGCCCTAATACCAAAAATGTAAGGGGCACAATGTATAAGAGACTTTAGACCTATAAGTCTAGTAAATAGCCTATACAAAATCATTACAAAGACCCTAGCATCCAGATTTACACCCATTCTTAATAATGTCATTGATAACTCCCAAAGTGCATTTCTTTCCTAAAGATACATTGGGGATTGTTTCCTGGTTGCTCAGGAAACATTACATTACATGAAAGTAGCTGATATTCCAGGTTATGATATGAAACTTGATTTTGAGTAAACCTTTGACAATGTCAACTAGGACTTCCTATTAGAATCTCTCAAAAGTTTAGGTTGTGGAAATAAATGGATAACTTGGATTAAAATGTGTATCAAATATGCTAGATTCTCTGTTTTGATAAATGGCTCACCAAAAGGATACTTTAAAGCCTCTAATGGGTTAAGACAAGGAGACCCTATCTCTCCCCTTCTGTTTATTTTAGTCACCCATATTTTGAACAGAATGCTAGCCCTTGCTTCAGGTAACAATCTCATATCTGGGATTCAGTTCCCTAATAGGGGACCCAATATCTTAAATATACAATATGCAGATGATACCATTATATTCCTATCTGCAAAGGAGGAAAACATAATAAACATTAATAGGATATTATGCTATTTTCAATCTTGTTCTGGACTCAAAATAAACTTTCATAAGTCCTCTCTTACTGGTATTGGAGTTTCAGATTACTCCATTACTAGGTATTCTCAATTCCTTGGATGTATGGTGGAATCTTTGCCAATTAAGTACCTAAGGTTACCTTTGCATTACAGGAAAGCCACCTATAAAGACTGGACCCCAGTAATTGAGAAAATATCTAATAAACTATCTCTTTGGAAAGCAAAATACCTATCGTTAGGAGGCCGATTCACTCTGGTCAGTGCAATCCTCACAGCTATTTCTACGTACTAACTTTCAGTACTACATTTCCCCAATAAGGTAGAGAAAGAAATTCTAAACTCAGAAGTAGATTTCTGTGGAATTTTGGTTCATCAACAAACTATTCCTAGCATTTGATTAAGTGGGACACTATTTGCAGATCAAGAACACCAAAAGGTTGGGGAATAATAAATTTAAGAAATTATTGCATGGCACTCAAAAGGAAATTATTATGGCAGCTACTATCTAATTATTTCAACTTAAAATGGAAAAAATTAATAAAAACTAGTTACTTTTCAAGGGCATGGCCTAGTGCCATTCTGAACTCAACAATAGGCAAAACTTCTCCTCTTTGGCAGATTATCAAAGGGTGGTTTGATATTGTCAATTGTTTCTCTGTAGTTCAGGTCAAAAGTGGTAATTGTGCTATTTTCTGGGAAAATAGGTGGTGGAAGGGAGAAAAACATAAAAATTTGTTTCCTGACTTGTACAATAAGGCCAAACACAAGAAAGCTTCAGTCAAAAAAATTATAGAGTTATTCAGGTCTAACTTTGATAGTTTATTTTCTAATCCCCCAGTATATGATAATTATACAATTATTCAGACCCATGCAGATGGATTAGCAGAAATTCTAAGTAACAGACATCTAGTCCTTGAAAAGGACATTCTGATTTGGGTTCAAACATCTAGTAATAATTTTATTGTGAAGTTCTGTTATACAATTCTTAATGATGGAGGCCACAAATTTCATCTGTCTTCTAAACTTTGGAAAAGCTGGGTACCCCTTAAGATCAAACTATTCTTATGGTTGGTTCTTTTTAAAAAAATACTTACTAAAGAAAACCTATGTAAGAGAGGTTGGACTGGATCTAACATTTGCATCTTCTGTAATGGTAATTATGAAACAACTACTCATTTATTTCTTCATTGCTCATTTGCTAGTTCCATTTGGAATGTTTTTATCTCTGGTACTATGTACCCTACAGTTTTTAAGATTGTTGATTTATTTACCTCCCCACCTGCTTTGAAATTTGATTTTCCTACACATGGATGGTATACTTTAATTCATGCTATACTCTGGACTACATGGAATGAATGAAGTAATAGGATTTTTAGAAAAACAAGCAAAATTTTCAATTTGATTATCAATGATATTATTACTCTTATGCAATGCTGGATAGCAAATTTGGATACAGGATTTGAAAAAGATGAGATTCTACAATTGGTGGCAACTATGCAATAAGATTGGGATTTGGAGCAAGCACAATATGCTCCACAAATCGCCATGGCAATGGATAACCAGCCTCAGAACATTTTGGTCCCTATTGATGAGCAGCTCAGATAGTGATTAATTTTCTATTAATCTATGTGTTCAAAGTGTAGTTCTTTTTTTTGAAACTTTATGTTTGCCATATGAACATTGGTTGATATTTTGTTTGGAGCTTAGTGTTCCATGATGCTTGTAATTTTTGGACTGGATTTATCTCTTAGTGGTGGTTTACATAGCCAAGAGCAATACTAATAGAAGTTTACCGTTTACCAACAAAAAAACAGCAAATAGGAGGTCTCGGTGAGAAGTTGAATTACAAATTGCTAGAAGAGAAATAATAAAGAAAAATGTAAGTAGTGAAACATTGAAATAGTAAGAAGAGAACTAGTAAAATTGCAATTTTTGAGTAATTTGAGAAGGGGTTGTTGCCTATTTTTTTAAACATGTGGCAAAAAAAGGTGGAACGTGATAATTACCGCTGGATGATAATATGTTGTAGGAATTACTACAAGTGGGGTTCATTTTATTACCACATGGCATGCAACATTAGCAACGTAGGGAATGACATCTGTCTCCATCCCTCCTAATGGAAATATTAGCTCTCATCATCACTACACTAAATTGAGTAGATGTAACAACCCACATCGCTACACCTTAAAATTCATTAGCCTACTTAAATGAAACATAATTAAATATTTAATTTACAGAATAATTAAAGGTTAACTATAGTATCTAAACTATCAGGAACTTGTAATAGATGCCTAGACGACTCTGACTATATGCACTAGTAATGCAAATTGCTATTTATTTGTACCTACAACTGAAAACAACAAGGAAAACATGTGTGAGTGAACGAAAAGTCACCTAACACACATTTCACGAAAACCACATGAAAATCAAGAATAAAACTTCAATAAAAAGTAAGCCAGGTCAAACGCATTTTGATAAAACCATTTTATTTTTGTTTGAAAACATTAATATCAACAAACACCATGGCCCCACTGGCCAAAACACATAGAAACAATAGCGATGCCATACAAGTGGAAAACTCAAAATCTCGAGCCATATAGGCAGAAAACCACACTGAGTCGTGTTGTCTGGTTCCAAGCAACCAACTTTAGCCACATGCAGCCATCAAAATTTACTACACTACCATGAACTCACCACCTTGGGAGGAGTAAGCCTGTCTTGTAGTCCAATCACACAAAAACGACTGCTTACATGCCAACCACACATGAAGGCTGTCCACTTTCTAGATGACACTAGCCAACGGAGCACGTGTTTTACCCATCCTGACCCCCATAGGATACGCCCTCTCAACGTCTTAATTACAGTGCTTGGAAACAATCAAACTCTCATACTTTAGATTCGGACGTCTCCTTGAGTTATAACACCAAGAAATGATTGAAGTATCATATCTCTAGGTTTGGATAGCACCACAACTCAGAGACCTCAGCCTCGGCCTCGTGGATGACAATTTTTGAG
The DNA here is from genome assembly GCA_024699735.1 of Posidonia australis. Classification (NCBI taxonomy): domain Eukaryota; kingdom Viridiplantae; phylum Streptophyta; class Magnoliopsida; order Alismatales; family Posidoniaceae; genus Posidonia; species Posidonia australis. Next base: position 4,673 of record JAMKQA010008260.1, on the reverse strand, counting down.
TATCATATCTCTGAGATCTAACGAACACTTGCCTGTAGTCTCTTGCTCTTCAACCTCAACGTAGGTGATGTGTTCGACCACCCAAGAATGTCGTCACATTCTCTGGTCTTGGCAACACAACCCATCGATCTCTTGGTCCTCCACAAAACCTCGAAAAATGCTTTCCAAACATTACCATATTCTCCTTTAAAAATCATTTTCAAATCATTTTTATATCATCATAATATCTACAAAACCACGACACCAATTAGTTATAATTAAATCAACAAAACCCAACTAAAAATCCACTCATAATAGGTTCAGGGTTCTTATTTGGTAGACCATTTTCCAACCAGTTGATTGGACGTTATGACCATGGTGACAGACTTTCATTCAATCAAAGGAGTGCTCAAAACCGATAAGGTCATGGCAAATTTGGTGAATCTAAGGAAGGACACTTGACACAAAAACACCAAATAAAGCAAAAAAGATAAGGAAAACGACGTTGCCACATAGTTTATTTATCAAGAAGATAAGGAAAACCGAATACAAGAAAATGAGAGAAGAGTGATGCAAATGAACACATACGAATGCTCTGTGCCTGATAGACACGAGACATTAGGTTATTGTGTGCTAGACAAAAGGGTAAGAACTCTTGTTATATATGGGGAAGGTGTTAGGTTGTAACGACCCCCAAGTCGCTTCCACTAAACCTAGCAACAAATTTTTATTTTATTATTAACCAACAATTACACTAATGATGTAACTAAGGCTAAGTACTCACAACAGGAAATAAAACTAATAAACTACAGAAATAAACTAAACTATCACTCAGTTGGATCCCTGATGTGTGGTGGCGTGACTCCTCCTATATGCACTAGCAACCAACAACTACTATCCTGCACCTGCCAAAAACACACAAAACAAAGCACACGTGAGTGACAACTCAACGGTCACCCTGCACGCACCCCACCTACAACTCGGCAACCAATGCCGAGGGCAACAAAGCACAGGCATCACACATGGATGTTGACAAACCAAAAGGGCAATCTACTGATGCCCAGCACACAAGCACTAGCATCCCTCTCGCGCGCCGTAACACCAAACTAGGTAGTCTACCACTACCCAGTAGGACACAAAATCACAAAACCATGCCTTTAATACCATTCTCTTCTTTTCCTTTCAAAACCACATGCATGCACATTTAAAACCTTTTATGCATGCCCGAGAAAGCTACTCTCGCCATCTCAAGCCCAAAACAACACCAAAAGCACAACTACAGAGACTCTGCTCTGCACAACATGGTCTCCTCTGGACCCAAGCACACACCAAGCCACGGAGCCTCTACCCTAACAATGGAGCCACTGCTCTCCAAGTACTACGCCTCAATAGGCGCCAAAGCCACGGCCTCCTTTAAGCCCAGAGCCTGATTTTCCCAACTAGGACACCACACAAACACAAGCACAAACAGTGTGTCGAATTGCCTGGTGCCAAGCAGACAACACTGGCCACAAGTAGTCCATTGAGGAGCGATCACAGTGTCTGCACTGCCACGACGTGCCACCCTGTGCAGGAGCCACGTCGTCCCGTGATTCTCCCGTCTAGAGAACCCTCAACAAAGCCAACCCCTCCTTGGGAAGGCAGTCATGTCCCTTAGGACGCTACCAACTACGGGGCACGCGTCCCACCCACACTGGCCACCACAGGGTACGCCTTCTCATGGCGCCCTCCACACGGTGCTCAGGAAGGAGTCTCATACCTCCACACCCGACAACACCTGAGCCTTAGTGCTCATAGCGACAGTAGGAGTATCATACCTCCCCGTCATGCCACGAAACACCTAAACCCGTGGACCACAACCCTAGCCTCGAAATGACAGTTAAGGAGTATCATACCTCTAAGACCCAACGGATCTCCGCCTCAGGTATCTCGGCCCCCAACGTAAACAGAAAACACCGGAAAACTCTTTCCAAAACCACTTTCAAATATGTACTCTTTTCTTTCAAAAACTCTCTTTGGGAAAATCCTTTTCAAAAATCATTAAATTTCCTTTAAAACTCAAGCAATATTGTGCCTAACAGCGGCACAGAAACCAAAGGCCGAGAAACCACAACCAAGGCACAGCCTCGATAGCTCTCCTATCAAGCCCATGCAAAAGCACCTTGGGAGCGTCTGGGTTCGCGAGCACTACGCTCAACCCACGACCACAACCCAAGGAAACACCAACAACAATGAAGACACAACCAGAACTTACACGCTTTGGCGCCAAGTGTAAGACACCTACTGGCTCATGTACCTCGGGAGCACAACTAGATCGACTCAGACACCCAGAATTGTGCCACTGAATACTCCATTCAGTGCACCGCACACAAAACTACACAAATACTAGACCTAAGGACACTATCATTATCCCTAAAGTCCAGTATAAACCATCTGGGGAAAGAATCTACTAGTTCTAAATCATTTCATTTTTTTATTCTACCCATACCCCAGGTGAAATCTTGCTAATTCATTTTTAGGCAAACCCTAGACCATTCTAATGATTATCCTAATCATTTATGCCATTATGTTTATTTCGCCCAAGATTAATATATACATATATATATATATATATATATTAATCAAAACATAAGATAACTTAATGCAGGATCAAGGCCTGAATCGGCAAACCGAAATGGATTGGTCGATCGAAAACCCCTAAATCGGCAGACCGAAAACCCCTGATTCGGCAGACCGAAAACATTCGGTCGACCGAAAACCCCTAATTCAGTAGATCGAAAACGTTCGGTCGACCGAACCAGAAATCGAGGGGATGATCTGCAATAAAAACGACATACCGAAATAATTTGGCATGCTGAATCAGGCGACTGCAGGGTAACCCAAAATGGGACTCAAAGCCCAATCCTGCAAACCACCAATCCAAACCATGCAAACAATATATCAAAATGAAGATCTCCACGAGATCTTCCAAACCAGACAAACGACACCGAGATCCATCTAACGGATCTCGAGAAAACCACAGAAAACACCAAGGGGACACTATTCACCCCCAACCATAAATGTAGCCATAAATGGCCCGCAAATGCACAATAAATTCTATAAAATTTACTACAATTACCAGCACACTAACATGCACCTATGGTACAAATTTGGAATCAAAATAAATCTACGGGGTGCGTACCTCTATCGAAGACGCAGCGATGTGAGACGGATGGCGACACTCCTCTAGCCACGAGCTTCTCCTCACCTCTACGCGATGACGGCGGCTGCAACCTCCTCCTCCCCACCATCTCCCTCTTTCTCTCACAATCCCTCTCTCCCTCCCACCTCCCCTCTCTCTTTAATCTCCCTCTCCCACGCGCGAGAGGAGAAAAAGAAGAAGAAGGGGTGGGGGTGGGGGTGGGGGTGGGGCCCGGGAAGGGAAAGAAAGAAAAGAAGGAAAAAAAGGAAGCCGTAAACACGAAACCAAACCATGCGACCTTCCACGTCCACGTGACTCGTGCCACTAGGGACCCGCCACCAAACCTCCAGGGCCCAAGAGAAACCACAAAACTCCTAAGAGGGCCAGCTCAGCGCCTGAACCACACCACGCCAAAAGGCCAAAAACCCACAACCCAAGTATCAGGCACCACTGAGAACGTGTCCCACATTAGGCATTGGGACCCCCAAAGCCTTACACACTTGAATTCACATTAATTATCTGGCCAAAGCACCACTCCTAAAACCTGGGTCATTACAGCCTAACCCCCTTAAAGGAATTTCGCCTCCGAAATTCTCTAGGCGAAACACCAAGGGCACCAAAATTAGGACATCACTTGAACGACCTAGACAAGAACACAACAATGCCACCCAAAATCCATGACCTGTAGGAGAAACCTCTGCCTCACAAAGCCATTTCATTCTACTTAGGTCCAGGGTGACGTCAAGGACTCAGCTCTCCTTGAGTCCGAACGCCACCAAGATCTTGGGTGAAATCCCTTCTGGGCACAAAAATCTCCACCCAGAGGCTCCAAAGTAGTGTCTCCCAGAGTCACGAAACATCTAGAACACCCTTGGAGACACGCAACCACAAGATTGACCAGGTGCAACCAGCTCTGGCCACGTTTCCGCTACGCCACTCTGATACACAACCTAGTCAGCAACCACTGAACTCCATACCTTGTGCTCAACAACGACTCTCATTACCTAGGAAAACCCCCCTCCAATCCAAGGTACAAGAGATATCCGGCTACTGAGACACAACAAAGCTCTTCACGGATCTGGAGTGTACTGACAAACTAGCCAACCATGTGCTGTCTGTCTCTAGGAACTGCTTCCCAGATGACACTCCACCGGATCCAGAGCACAACCTCCACTGTGGCCAACACCAAAACACATGGGTGGACAGTTCCTTCTGTGATCCTCCCAACTGGCAAGAACCACAATATACCATGTTGCCTCATCGCAACAAGAACTAATCCCAACCCAAACGGATATTTGGTGGACTCATTACCACTCGCTGCAACGGCAGCCTTGTAGGTCTAGACGTGAGACCGCTAAAACACACTTAGACCACCTATTATAAAATCATGGGGTGTAGACCCTTGAGTCTACTTTAAAACCCCTCAAACCATACATGATTTCATCAATCACACAACTCATACGAAAATCACAAGGGGAAAGGGCTCAAGAACGACTACTGTAGCCTTCAACCC
>JAMKQA010008259.1:0-14457 GCA_024699735.1 Posidonia australis | reverse complement strand
GTGGACTAGGCGAGGTTGCCGAACCACTATAAATTTCTTGTCCATATCAATTGCTCTCATCCTCTTCTTGTATGTTATATAAATTGCATAAGTAGTTAAGCTTGATTATACTTGTTAAATAATATTCTTTGTATGCAATTTTCATTAATATCTTAAAAGTAGTCAAAGTAATTAAAAAGTGTTAATTCTCTATTCACCCTCCCTCTAGAGGAGCTATTTTGATCCTACAAAAAGCTCATCGACAGTACTGCAAGTAGCTCTTCTAGCTGAGGGTCTCTAAAATAGTGTAAATCTTCAGACCCACAAGGGCAATCACAGGACCCAATAGTTATCGAACAGCATTCAGTATCACCACTTGTTTCCAAACTACCGTCCCCTACCAAAGTTACTAGTGAGGTATTTTGGAGACTCAAACCCTCTGTAGGGTGGATGGTCTAAAGGAGAACAATGGTCCATTGAGTGTACTTCCCTTAAAAGTAAAATACGGTCTCCATCTAAATAGATATCCGATTCCACTGATTCAAAATCTTCTAATAAGGATTGACTAGCACCATTCTGTTGAGCAAAAAGACAAGGTCGACAAGAATGTCGAATAAGGGAGGGAGGCAATACCGTAAGATTAACCTTACGAGAGAATAGGGGCAAGGGGGAGGGAGTAAGTTTAGAAGGGGAATCATTAATCTTAATATTAATACAGTTCATAGAACAGTTACTAGAATTTGAGTTATCCTCCACCTTATCGCTAATGAATCCATTATCAAGAAGATCAATATTCTCCTATGATGAATAAGGGGAGGAGGAAGAAGAACTCCCAGAGTGAAAAGATATGGAGGAGAAAATGAGGAAGGAGGGATTAACCTTCTTCTGGGGTATTTGAATGAGTTCCAAAGGCTCCCGCTTCCTTTGCCTAACATGAAGCCATTGAAGCCAAAAAGGAGTGCGAGGATTCAAACTAAAGTCAAGAAGCGTACCTTAAGTCCCACCTTCGACAAACTCTAGTTCTTTGAGATAGAGAACATATCGAAGGACAGGGGCTAGCAAAGAAATGTGTCAAAGTAAAAATCATGTATGTCAGAGAAAAAGTCGTGTTTTTGATGCTATATATCAATTTGAAGATGTTGAAGTCTACTAGAGCTTAAGATATATATCAAACGAGAAAGTAAGGTCAAACTGAAAACAGAGATGCAGAGATATTTTGCTACTAAATCTCAAACATTCAAGTCTCTAAATGAATCCAGAATTTATCATGATAATCAAATATATTGAAATTATCTATCCAACACATCTAAGAATAATTAAATACTATATCCGTAGTTCAAGATATAATCAAAATAAGACATCAACATCAAACGGTAGCTATTTCATAGCAATCTCACTTATATTAAAAGATTCATTAAATCAATATGTAATCTAACAAATAAACGTAAAATCATGCTCACTAATTTAAATATCCATATAAAATCTTATATGCAACTAAATTTAGACATCAAATCAAACTCAAAGCTCCTAGCATAGGTGTGTACTTTGCGTCTAAAGCACATGAATCCTACTCCTTGTTGGTTGTCCAAGTTCGCCAGAGCTCTAATCATGGCTTTCCTTTCATCCAATCATAGCTAAACCTCAAGCGAAACCTAAAGATTCAACATGCATGCACATAGACAATAAGGAAATCTAACTCATGAACCTCAATTTTACTTACCACTACATTGAAAAGCACAATCCATAGGAAATCCTCCTTCAACATGCAAGCATGGTAGACACAATCCTTTCCTCAAGTTCAAACTCTTTTTCCCTCTCACGGTCTCTCTTCTTCACCTTCTCTAGTCCTTTTCTCATCCTTCTCAAATCTTCTTATAGCATTTCTTCTTATAAAGGGTCAGTGCTGTCTTCTCGAAATACTAATCTTAAAATCATAGAACAAGTGATAGGGGGCAAGACATCGATCCTTCACCCTTTACTCAGTTCATTATAAATTGTAAATTTTATTCGAGGCTCCTATTGCATAATATTTTTCGATTAATCACTCATCCAAAAAGACACTACATATGATACTAATCTTTCAACAAATCCTCCTCAAATTGGTCAATGAGTGACCAAACAACTACAAACAAGTCATTGTCAAACGACAAAAGGAAAAGAAAAATCTCCTAAATGCAAATGCTCAGGGGAAATAGAAGTGGTCGAATCCAAAAGAAAAATCTCTTGAACACATTGACAAAATAAGCATATAACTTAGAAATAAAAAAAATCAAAATATTTTAAATTCATATTTTTTATACATACATCATATTTTTTAAATAAATTATGAAATAACTATACTTTATATAGTGACTCATGTCATGGAAAATCCTGACTCTGCTAGGTATGCAACAAAAAAGCCTCACCCAGACGTGCAACCCTAAGGTCACTGATGTTACAAGTAGATTACGCGACATTGTACAAGTATACTAATTTGTTTTCTTGCAAACAAACCAAAAAGCTATTGTGATCGATTAATTTTTAGGAAAAATTATTTGATAGTGTCTTAAGATATGAGTAAAATATTAATTTGGTGACGTCCTAAGGTTTACATAATCACCTAATCCTTAATTTTGTTAATTTTTACACTTGAAAAATCATTTTATCTTTACTTATTTATTTGGAAATTTACTTAACAGTACTCTAAGGTTTGAGTAAAATACTATTTTAGTGTCTAAGATTTATACTATTAGTAATTACAGGTGTATTATTTTTAATAATAGACATTATTATAACGTGAATTTTTTTTTTTTTTTTTTTTGGATATCGGTATGCATATATTTTCTTCTTTTGGTCCGTGAGATTCGAACGTGTGAGGAAAGTAGAAGTTTCACGCCTCCTGACCAACTACACCATGATAGTTGTTTTATAACGTGAAATCTTAAACACTATTTATAAACCTTTCTTTGTCTGATGTTGTAAATCTTAAAGTATTATTATGTTACTTTTTGAAACTTGGAATACTAAAATGATACTCCCACTTCAGGACATTAGGTGATACAGTCACCTCATATTTCTGTCTCTGTGTGTGTGTGTTCAGTGTTGTTCTTTTGAACATTCCCTCGTCCTCACTCTTCCGCGAGTCCCCGTCGTGGTCCTCTTCCCGCGAATTCCCCATCTACCCTCTGAGATCCCGCATATTTTTCACTTGCCCCTTCCCTCTCCTCCTGGTCTTCACTTCCTCCTCTCTCTCTCTCCCTCCCTCCCTCCTATCTTCGACCGAGGAGTTGGTGGCAGCCGCCATGGATGCTGGATCAGCCCCTTACAGCCCGAAGACCGTCGAGGAGGTGTACCGCGACTTCAAGGGTCGGAGAGCCGCCATGATCAAGGCCCTCACCACTGGTACTCTCTTCATTCCATCCCTTGATTCCGCTGGTCAGGGTTCGCTGACTTTCCGTTCCTTTTTTTTTTGGAATTGTTGCTTCGTTGATTTTTCTTGTTGTTGTCGCAGATGTTGAGGATTTCTACCAGCAGTGCGACCCCGGTAAGAGTTTTTCGGACCTCGATTTTTGTTATCGAAGACATTGTATTTTGACTTTTCGACTTCTGTTGTGATTTGTTCGCGTTTCGTTTGTGGGTCGAGGGTTTTGAATTCTGAAGTGTTTGTAATAGAGATGTACTAGAAACAAAGTAGGCTGGATTTGAGTAGGATGATCCCACTTGCGGAACATTGTTCCTTGCCATTTATGGCTCGTGATGTTGATTTGCTCTGTTTCTTTTTTTTCCCGTAGAATGAAAGAAACATGATGAGCCGATGGCAGATTGGTCATGTGTGTAATCAAAATATATCTTTTTTTTAATCAGTTTGAGAACATTTTATTATCATGTGTGTAGTCAAAATTAGACACCTCATTTTAGAAAAAGGGGAGGATAGTGTGCGTTGGATCGTCGGTTTCAAAATATCTCATTTTATTTTCCATTTTAAGGTCAGTGTCAGAACATTTTTGAAATCTGTACTCTTATTTTGGTTTGATGGGCTTGAAAATTGTCTCGGGAATACAGTAATGCAGCAGATGTAGTATCACATTCCTTTTAAAAGAGCTTGCATTTATCATTTATGTAGTTTGTTCTGTTGTCTGTTTGTGCTTTTGCAAAGTACTTGTATTTTTTGTTCATTTTTATTTTGTTTACTCCATGGAATTTTCATCTCTTTGTGTGTGCGTGTCTCAGTTTCAATCTTTTCTCTCATCAAATTCCCTTTTCCTTTGAGTGATAATGATGGTATCTTTTTCTTTCATTTGTCCTTTTTATCAAGCCTTTTTAGACAAATCCATGGCTGGTTGTGCAGAAAAGGAAAATTTATGCCTGTACGGATTTCCAACTGAGCAGTGGGAAGTTAACTTGCCTGCAGAAGAGGTTCCACCCGAACTCCCTGAACCTGCACTGGGAATTAACTTTGCTAGGGATGGAATGCAAGAAAAGGATTGGTTATGCCTTGTAGCGGTCCACAGTGATGCATGGTTACTCGCAGTTGCATGTTACTTTGGTTCTAGATTTGGATTTGACAGAAATGATAGGTAATTCTAAAATAAATATGATCAATGGGCTTTCTATAGGTGTCTTGGATATTTCTTCTAGAATTGTGCTGCTTTTTATCTTTTCACATACAGTTTTAGGCAACAATATTGACCCTGAAATGTAACTATTCTGATTGAGCTTCCTGTGCATTGGTATTATGCATAATCTGCATTTACATTCCTAATTTCATCTGAAGTACATATAATATTGCTTTTGCTTCTTTATGCACAGTTCTTTTCCTTTCTATGACTTAAAAGTCTGTTTGGTAACAATTATTGTGGCTAGTTTTCGAAAAAAACGCTTATTCCTGAAAAGTTGAACCAAATGCAAGTTTTCACGTTAGATTATTTCAATAGCTAGCTTCTCGTTTATGCATAAAAGTTTTTAAACACACTGATTTCAAAAAGTTATGGAAATTAACTTTTTTAAAAATAATGTTTATGAGAATAATTTGTTTTTCCATAAGAGTTGCCAAATGGTACTATATGTCAACCCCAATTTTATTTGATGTATGCACAATTGTTTCGTTACTTTTTGCCTGTTTTTTGTTGCTTTCTTTGACTTGGTGGACTTACTTCTATTATGTAAATAACCCTTATCAGACTGACTTTCCATGGTCAATATACCTTCTGTTTATTATACATCCATTTCACAATTGTTCCAGTTTGTTTTAATTGGGCACATACAAAAGGTTGTGTGGGTGTATTTGCTTTTGGCCCTTTGGGAGGTCATTGGTTACAGATTAAGAACCTAAACCTTCTAATTAAATGCATTAAAAATGGCTTTTCTTTTGTGATTTTTAACTTGTTTACACTAAATTATATTCATTTTCCAATACAGGAAGCGCTTGTTTGGTTTGATAAATGATCTTCCAACAATATTTGAGGTTGTGAATGGAAAGATGCAGATCAAGACACCAAACACAAAGCACAACACTAACAAATCAAAGTCAAATTCGAAATCTGTAAGCTTCATTTACGTGGCATGGTTCTTCTTTGAGTAAATCCTTTTGGCATCTTATACCAGCATTGCTGTTTATTTGATGGTTTTTCATCTGAGGGCAACAACACCAAGGTCAATAGAATATGCATTGTAGTTAATCTCTTATAATTCTTATATATGGTAGATACTCTAGGGATGCTGATTTCAAACTTCTTTGGTTAAGGACCATAATTATTTGTTCTAGGCATTGTATTACTATTTCTGATGGTAGACTTCTAAGTTCTACATGTGAATTAAATGCCAATATAACAACCATTCAAGTAAATTGAAGACTGCTAGGTTCTAACATGTGAATTGAATGCCAATATAACAACCATTCCATAAATGTGAGATTGTATCTTTGGAACTAGGTGTTTGAAGTTTTCAAAGCACTTAAATTTTGCCTGTAGACAGATAATCTTGACGCCTGGACCAACTTCAATGAAATGGAATTTGAATTTGAATCTTCTATCATTGAAATTTGATGTCGTATCGTGATGTTTTGTATTTTTGAGTACTGATGGTAGCATGGCTAAACTCTTATGTTATTGTCATTCATTACCTCATGGTTTTCTAAATCATTTGCAATGTAATTTTGCTTTCTTATTTTCTTGTGTAGTATATCTAATTTTAAATATTGATTGGATGCAAAAATACTGTCATGATATATACTATCAAAATTGGTAGCCTAAATGTTGTGAGGCATATAAAAAAAATATTCTTAACTCTAACTCCGTGCAGTTCAGTTTTTGTCCACATGTAGTAATGTTATACAAAGTTTATCTGTGGTCTATGCATTTCGATTGAAATAGTGTTTTTCATTTGAAAGGTTCTCTAGATTGACATTTGATATTATGATATAATCTTGAAAAAGTTTACTTGGAGTTATGGGGTGAACAACAGACATAATTAGGTGAGATAGGTAGAGAATGGAAAAACATGTATCTTGAGCCAGAGTTTGGTGGAGGCAGTGGTGCTGGTGCATGACCTGATGTCTGGCTATTCCCTTGATTTCTTTGCTCTCTTAACTAGTTATTCTGTTCTTTTTATCAGTAGGTAACTTGGCTGTTGATTGCTTTTGTTTGTAACTCATTTTGATGCAACATTAATTGAATTTGATGGCATACCACTTACTTTTTAAAGAGGATTCTAGATGGTGTAAATTAGTTAGGCATAGTTGTTTTTGTTGACATTTTTACCATATCTTTTACATTTTGTGTAGCAGCAGCGCACTCCTGAGCCACATAACAGGTACTTGAAGGTGATGCAGCAGAAGGATGAAGAAGAAGAAGACTTAGATGAGGAAGATGAACATGGAGATACATTGTGTGGAGCATGTGGGGAGAACTATGCATCCGATGAATTCTGGATCTGCTGTGACATATGTGAGAGGTGGTTCCATGGGAAGTGTGTGAAGATAACACCCGCCAGGGCGGAGCATATTAAGCAGTACAAGTGCCCTTCATGTAGCAATAAGAGAGTTCGGTCTTGACATGGGTAAGTAAGTAGGTATAACAAAAGGGCATAGTTTATTTGGTACGTGACTGTTACTGTAGTTAACAAGTTACACGTTCAAATTCCTTTGGGTGTAGAACTTTTTATTAAAAAAAAGTACGGAGGTATAGCATTGGACCATATTTTGCGGAAAAGCAGCTTGGTTCCTTGTCTATGATGTTAGGCTGCGCAGTTTTAGAATTTTTAACCTTTTCAAATATCACCTGTGATATTTTTAACTTTTAATGGGTAGTTTAGTACCTTATTGTAGACTGTATTTGTTCCTTTTTAGAAATTTATGGTTCTCTGGTCAGCAATGCTTCCGTTGTTCCATGCTCTTCATGGTTTGGCATCTTCATTTTGGGTTCTCAGTGTTCTTTTAGAAATCCTTATGCTCTGGAAGCTGTTGAAGTTGAAGATGCTTGGTTCGAGTTGACTTCTACTAACTCGTGTACTCTTCTCATATTCCTATCATTGTCGTGTTGCTTAGCAACACAACATTAGTGTAATGTTGTGTTGGTGTTGTGTTGCTAATTCAGATAGCCATGCCGTTTAATTCTTTGACCTAGGACCTTAGCACTGTAATCAAGATGACTGGGCCTGCTTACAAAGACGTAACAGAAGGAGAACCGATTATAGTCAATTTCTATCAAGTGCGGTTTTATTACATGTTTGCATGGAGCTCAGCGCGACTGTGCCCTCGATCTAGTGAGCTTCAGTGGAGTTTGTGGGTCGACAGTAATCAAAGACTGCATGGTGTTTTCGTCTGCACAAGATATGTGTTACCTATCTACGAGGCTCGTGATAGCTGCATAAAATTTTGCAGTAAATAACTTAAGTGGCAATCTATAAATCTATTGAGGATATACAGTGTTGGTCTGTTGTCCCTTTGATTGGGATATACTCACCTAGGTACCTTCACTAGGAGTGGATGGAGGAGCATGGGTGGCAAAGCTATTAGGTGTACTCGGTGTGCTTACTTGTGGAGGCTTCTCCAGTTCTCTCGAGTAAGGGATGGGAGTATGGCACAATACGGATTGGGATATTTCTAGATCAAATCTAGATTTTTTACATATTGTTTGTTTTGTATGTCCAACATGATATGAATATGAATATGGATAATGGTTTATAAAATTTTTTGAATACAAATATGAATTCAGATGTTGTTATAATTTTTGAATATAAATATGGATATCTAGATTTTAAAATTTCTATTCTATAAAAAGATTTGTCAAATGTGATTTGAGCACTTTATTTTTTTCTTCGAACAAAGACTTTAATCATTATGCATACATGTTTGATGAATATGTTTAAATATTTATTATATTATAATTAGAACTTATTGTAGTACTACAAAATGAAAACTATTACGACAAATGTTTGTAATTTGATTAAGTAATAATTATTAAAATATTATATACATTTATTTATAAATTAAAATGTATATTCATAATTGATTTTTTGTTCATTTTGTCATGTATTCTAATGGTGCACATGGTTCAGTTTAAATTGACGAACTGAATTAATTTTGACAGTTTGGTTCGATACATGTGTTGCGGTTCGATTTGCAACATTGTCAAATTGATAGGTTCAGTTCGTGATTTAGGATTTGAGTTGACTGAACTAATGAGAGTGTAAGTATGTATGTATGTATGTATGTATGTATTGTAATGATATCAACTATTAGATTAAAAGTGATTTGATCTCAACTTTACTTTCTTACATAGTAAAAATGATATCTTAGTTTTTAGTCATCTCTTTTCATCTTTTCCTTCTAGCCTTTTCCTCTTTTCATCTTCGTTACACATCCTTCATTTCTCCCATTGTAAGAAGAAGAATCGCATCGTCTCCTATACGACTCCACTTGAGAAGAAAGCTTTACAGCTCCACCATGAGAAGAAGAATAGGCTCTTTTGTAACTCCATACATGACTATCATCTTCTCCATTACTTTATCGTGAAAAGGACCATCGTGAGCATAATTTATGTGACTTCCACAAAAACTACATTTTATCAAACCACTTAGAAATTGAGGTGTTTAATTTCTTCAAGATAACTAGTTTGATTCACTTTGAATATTTTCCAAACTGATAGTTATGGTCCTTATTGTATTCACTTGATATTTGTTTATTATTTTATCTATATTTCTTATCAAATATGAAAATCATTTATCATATCGGAATGTATTTGTAATATGAATATGATAGATGACATATTTACTATGTATTGACTCCATTGGCACCCTACTTATAGTCATTATAATTTTATTATCGATCAATTACGATTATGCTTATTATTTATCAAATTGACAGTTGTCTTGTGGAACTATAATTTATAAATTAGTATATTGATATGTCATCATGGTTATAATTGTATAGTATGTACTAGACTATTAATATTTATTTTTTTTACATATTTGAATTTTATGTATATTCATTTTTATTTTGTATTTGATATTTTAGAAATATCTGAAAAATATTTAGATATGAATTTTCTTCAAATATGATTTTCAATTTTCATATCTGACATATATTTGTATGTATATTCTAAAATTGTAGATAGATGTCAATATATGAATACATGAGTACATCTGATCGTATTCGAGTTGTTTGCATCCTAGATAGGAGTAAGCAAGATGTTCTCTACAAAATTTGATTGTTTTAGCATTTGTAAATGATGTGCACTTTTCAGTGGGCTGTGGTTGACTTGATGTATTATTTGTAATGCAACGAATGATGGTTCTAACGATTAACTAGTTTGGGCCCAGATTATTAAGACTTGCATGCACCATAGAGGAACAGGGGTAGCCATGTCTTAATCTTTCATTTTTCTGGTAAAGGCATATCAAAGATCTGGTGCATTTCCAGTGATTAGTTCTATCCTTCTTTTTTTTTTTTGAAATAGTATGTTGAAAGAAGCTCTCTCTCTAGGGTTCCTCCGACGATGTAGCTTGTTGACGATATAGCTTGTTGTCTAGTAGAATCGATTCTATCCTGCTCCTTCCACAGGACAAGTGCTTCCGTTGTGGTGTTGTGTACCTCCAATGAATCTGCTCAATCTTGCTCTCCTCTCTGGGAGTGGGAGATCTGCATACATGAGTACAAACATCAATATATGAATAAATGAGTACATATGATCATATTCAAGTTGTTTGCATCCTAGATGGGAGTAAGCAAGATGTTCTCCTGACCCATCTAGTATTATTTCGGGGGATATGGTGGAATTTTGTGGTTTTGATGGATCTTACTTGAGATCAAATAATGAGAACTCTCAGGTTCCATTTCACTCTCCTGTGTCTAAAACTCTCGAGTATGACCTATCTTCGGAGAGACCTTGCCTTGCGTAGGGATCGTCGGTTGTATCACCTTCTATTAAACAACTAGACCTCTCTCGTAATATTTCGACGACAACCTCCCCTCCTTCAATGGATCATATTTTAGTAAGGGAGTTAGTAATGGAGGGTTCATGTGAGAGGTCCTTCGGTAGAGTTACCTCTTCTGTACTGCATCCAAACACCCATCTAGTTTTGTCGATGGAGATTAGTGTGTTAATGGAAATGGCAAATCCTTCAACCAATGTTTGAATGAGGATGATTCTGTTAATGGAATCCATGGCCTCTTACTAACTGAGTCTGGTAATTTTCATACTACTGAGTGGTCAAGAATTAGTTTTTCTTCTCCGATGTTGCCAACATCGTCTTCGATCAGCCAGTGGTCTTCGTCTCAAACAACGGATTATGACTAGTCATTAATGAAGTGCATTTTCCAAAGCAGTAAAGATTGTATTTGGTAGGTCATCTGTTAGTCTTCCTCGGGTGATTCAGTCCCTCATCACTCTTATTTGTCAAACCCTTTTAATTGTACGTCCTTTAACATAGAGATTATCGAGATATTTTGTGGTGACTCTTTGCATTCTACTCCCAACCTACTTGTTGATCCTAGTTTATTGCATACCCCAAGAAATACTTTTTCGTCTCCTTATAGTATTACCGGTAATCTCTCCAGGGATGTGATAAGATCTTCGATGATTCTTTTGGTATATCAGAACCTGCGGTAATTAATTCCTCGATCTATTCCCCTCTCATCTTTCCTTCTTCTTATTGCCTACCGTGCAAACATACAGTTTATGCATGCCTATGTGCATTTAATGAGGAGATTCAAGAGCAATCTTATACCCCTTTTCCCTCCAATTGGGTTCCATCAAACTCCTACTTAGGGGTGGAGGGAGGTGAAGAGCTGCGTTAATTTGGTTCACGATTTGCTTTACTGGCTTCACCTATTTTGACACCTTCATTTATATCGATTGCCTCATGTCCAACTCCACCTCCACCTTCGTCACCACCCATTCCCACTCTAACTCCCATGGACTAGTGTGTCGACGGGTGGAAGAAAGTATCCTACAGAAAAGCTCGGTCTCCACTTACTCAGTTTTTTGCTAAAACTAGTAGGTGTTTTAAATACGGTGTGGTTGGTCACTATAAATCACAATGTAGATTTAAAGGTTTTTGCTATAAGTGTAATGCTCCCAATCATATTGTTGCTATATGTAGATATCTCTCTTCCCCTCATAGACCTTTAAAATCTCAACGACCACCTTTAATGGTGGGCTCTTCCCCCCATCTCCCTGTCATTATCCCCCATCTTATGAAATATGTGAACAACTAGAGTTCTTTTCATCTTATGCTATTATTACTCCAAATGGTCTCCAATTGACAAAAATTGAGTTAGAACACCATCTCACGTGTCACTAGCTTGAAATTCCAACTTGGGAAGTCTTTGACTTTGTTAATGCAAAATTTCTAGTTAAGTTTCACTCTCAGTCTGTCAAGGACGAAGCTTTAAAGGTTTTGGGAGCAACTCTAGTTGTCTTACTAGCCTCTTTTGTACGATGGTCTCTTCATTCTAGCTCAATTTTTACTTTGCATGAAGACGGATTTTGGATATACATAGAAGGTATCCTTCGTCACTTGTGAAATATTAACCTTTTTTATAGGATGATCGGGGATTTTGTGAACTGCTAGATGTCAACCTTAGTCTAGATCAAGCTAAATTCCTTAGTTCTGCTAGATTGAAAATCCGACTTCACGTGGGCAAGACCCTCCTTGAGGTTCGATACTATGCTTTTGCTAGGAATGTATACTCCATTCGATTTTGCAGAAGTTGGGATCTATATCATTCAGCTCCTTTGTCTTGGGATCCCTCCCCCTCTTCACTTCCTTTGGGACCTTCCTTTCAAAAGAGATTTTTAAAACCTATTGGCAAAACGTTCAAAAATACTAATGGTTAGAAGGATGGGAACAACAATCGAGGTGTTAATCAGGGGAAGAATGTGTAGAAGAGATCCTTTACAATAGGTCGAGGTGGGAATCCAAAGGCACCTAGCCCTATGCAAACAATGCAAAATCCCTCATTTGTCAATTTCTCCACGTAATGTTGCTTTAATTAGTGCTTTTGATTCCTTTTCCCCTTCTTTTCCGATTTCTATTGCTAATAGTGAATTGAATGATACTACTGAACTGACAAATGATATTTTCATGTGAAACTCTTATGAAGAATTTTCTGATTTTTGTGGTAAGATTGGATTATATTTTGATAATACTCTTACGACTCAGAATTTTTTGAATATTATTAAATGTCAGCAGTCTTTGCCTTGGGTTAATATAGAGGATACTGTTGGTTGTGTAGAGCTATTGGGGGCTCTATGTCTTTAATCCTATTCGTATTGTGACCATGTCGACCAGGGGGGTCCGACGCGGAGTCGCGCCAGAAAGAAGGAGATCACAGCCATGCCAAGATGGCGAAGGCGTGAGATAGGATAAAAGAAAAAGAAAAGGAGTCGCTACCTAGTCTTTTGAGAGAAAGACGAGGAAAATCACAAAAGATTGGATGCATGAGGTGCAAATGTGAAGGTTAGATTTCTGCCAACCAGAGGATAGGTAATGATTCCTATTACGCACGGGGAAGGTGTTAGGCACCCTCGTACGTCCGAGAAACTTGGTCTTTCTAGTTTAGATTGCTTGCTAAAGGTTAGATGGATGTTTGCTAAACCTGGATCATACTCTAATCATGCTAATATGTATGTCATGACAAGATTAGATGGATGTGCATGATGGTATGCGAAAATTGCGAAGAAATCCACATAAAACAGACAAACGACGACATGTGAGGAAAATCGCATAAAATGACAGTGTTTTGGGATCGATTGCTCAGGAAAACCATATTGATGTCAAAAAGATGGAAAATGGGACCAACCCAGGTTCTAGGAATCATAAAAAAGGTTGTGAAAAATCAAAGGGAAAAAAATAGTCCGTAAATGGGCCAATGTGGGCCTTTCGGTCAGTTTGTGTACGCCTTCAGGCGATGAAATTCAAATCGAATCAAAAATCCAAAGCGCAAGATTAAATAAAATCAAATCTAATGCAAAGCGAGAGACTCCGAAAACAAAGTAGAGAAAAAATCGAAAAAGGAAACACAAGAAACACAAACACTACAAGAAAACAGGGCTTTAGCCACGGCCAAATTCCGTGGCTAATAAAAAAAGCCGTGGCTAATTGCATTTAGCCACAGCTTTTGACCGTGGCCAAGTCCGTGGCTAAAAGTTCTGTATCTAAATTTTAGCCACCGCTCTAGTTGCCCGTGGCTAATTTAGCCACAGTCCAATTCCGTGGCTAATCTGTGGCTAAATAGTATTTTTTTTTTGCATAAAGATTCATGGCTATACCGTGGCTAATTTAGCCATAGTGTTTACCGTGGCTGATCCGTGGCTAACTTAGGCATCATATATCACCGTGGCTAATCCGTGGCTAACTTAGGTACCATATATTACCGTGGCTAATCCGTGGCTAACTTAGGCACCATATGTTACCGTGGCTAACTTAAGCATCATATGTTACCGTGGCTAATTTTACCTGTGGCTATATCCTGTTTGTTCCGTGGCTAAATTTGTTGAACATTTTCAACATTTAAGCTAATTTATTTTTTTTCCACGTATATTAAAATTTATAAATTTATCATTATCATTGACAAACTTCAAACTCATCATCATTAACATTTATAAATTCCAAAATCTAACATATAATATTCTCATATATATTAAAGTATCAATTACATGACTATTTCCAAATAGGAAATATAATTCTAACTTAAATTGTCTCAAAATGTGAATATGTAATTCAAACATTGCCATCTGCATGTCTTGTAGAATTTGGCTCGACATCATGATCATCGTTCTCGTTAACACTTGTAGAAGCTTACAAAAAACAATATAAGTCATGAAACAATATTAGAATTGCTTAAACAACATAAGATATTTCATTAAAGCACATAATTCCGTTGTTTCAATTAAAAAAGGAATTAAGTTTGGAGACACACAAAAAGACATTCATCAACATCATTAAGTTCTAATTTGTCAAGTTCGGTCAAATTCTATTGCAAGGATTGATTAAGGT
>JAMKQA010008256.1:0-10017 GCA_024699735.1 Posidonia australis | reverse complement strand
TGATGGCCCACGATCCCATCTCAAATGGGTAAAATAAACCAATCCAAAAAACCCACGAGAATCACATTTTATAAAATAGCTAGGTCCTGATTCAGCATACTGAAATGGGCTCGATATATCAAAATCTCCTAGATCGGAAGATCGATCAGAATTGATCGACCAAAATAGGTACAGGCACCAAAAACGGCAGATCAAAAACCAGACCGGTTGACCGAAAGTTCCTGGTTCAATAGACCGAATAAATCCAGTTGACCGAACTAGGACACAACAATCAGCACTTATAACCAAAAAAGGTAGACTGAAGAGATTTGACCGATCGAATTTCGACTAGAGGACCTAATCTGACAGAAAAATGGCATACCAAAATGATTCGGTATGTTGTTTTCTGCGAAACCCGAAAACGACCCAGGGCAACCACTCGCAAGATCGCCTAAAAAGGGACCAAAAGGCTGACTTCCAAAACAAGCACCACAAAATCCAACTAAAACACATATGGTAGATCCCTGAGTCTACTCCAAATCCACTCAAACAAAACCATAATTAATTCATCATGTAAGGAGAAATAAATTCGAAAAATCATAGGGGTCAAAAATGATCCAAAACCACTCAACACCATAAATGGCCATAAATGCCACCATAAACTATTATAAATCCACAATGAATTCTATGAATGTAAATTTACCTAGATTCCATACATTCTTATCATTTTCTACCATTTTCATGCTTTCTACAACATAAGGTGAGGTGCGTACCTAAAATGAGCTTTCTAGCGATCCAACTGGCTCTCCGCTTAACCACTGACCACCACTGGCGTGCACGATCAGCATAGGAGCCTTCTAAACCTTCAGAGCTCTAGCCACACTGACGCCAAGCCACACAACCACCTCTGCCTCTCTCTCTCTCTCACACACACATTGGCGCACGAAACAGAGGAGGAAGAAGGAGGCAGGGGAGGTGGGAAGGGTGAGGGGGAAGGGAAAGAGGGGAAAAGGAAAGTGGGGCGAGAGTAAGGAGAGGTGGAGAGGAGGAGTGCACCTGAGGGAAGAGGAGGAGAAGGTAGAAGGAGAGGAGAGAAAGGCGGGGAATCTGGGGAGGGTGAGGTGCAGGGGAAGCTACCGGTCGCAACCTTAATATGCACAGGAAGGAGTAGTTACGCGCATACTTAACTACCACCCCTACACGCACACCTGCATGCCCCCAACTACCCACCAACCACACCAGCACAACTCACCCACTAGCTCCAAAGCACGAGCTAGCAACAAGCCACACCAATTGGCTCCCAAATGCGGGCCTCACATGGACCTACAAGCATAGTGCCACAATGCACAGTGGCATAGTGCATAGGAATACACAACTAGAAGTCAATTCACGAGGCCCAAGTCTAAAATCACAAAATACACAAACGAACCTCAGAGCAATAACACCCGTCTAGGGATAAATTCATTATATTGTAAATAATTACAAAATGAATTTACGGGTGTTACAAAGACACTGTTATCTGTTGATTTTGTCACCCTTTATTGTGGATGATGTGGATTGCACTAGGATGAAACGAGTTTAGCCGACCAACAAGGACAAGAGTGGATGCTAGTAGAGGATGGTTGTCCAATCCTAGAGATGAAATAGGCCTAAAGATGGAGGTGGCATCCATGTTTAAGCTAGCTTAAGAAGGATCGCCAGTTGTGTAGGGCACTCGTCTTCCATTTAAGGCTCCTCGGTCTTTAAAAAAGGGTGAACAGAGAAAAGGAAAATAAGGGAAAAATCTTCTCTTTCAACAACCCAAACATACTGTGACCATACCAACCCGGGGGTCCGACGCGAAGTCGCGCTAGTGGGAGGAGATCACAGCCACGCCAAGATGGGGAAGGCGCAAGATAGGATAAAACAAAAAGAAAAGAAGTCACCACCTAGTCTTTTAAGGGAAAGACGAGGAAAACAACAAAAGATCGAATGTATGAGATGCAAATGCGAAGGCCAGATGTCTGCTAACCAGAGGATGGGTAAGGATTCCTATTACGCACGAAGGTGTTAGATACCCTTGTACGCTTGAGAAACTCGATCTTTCTAGTCTAAATCGCTTGCATAAAAGACTGGGTGAATGCTTGCTAAGCCTAGATCATGCTCTGAACATGCTAATATAAATGCCATGACAAGATTGGATGGATGTGCATGATGGTATGCGAAAACTGCGAAGAAATCCACATGAAATGACGAAATCGTAAAGTATAACACGACAAAAAAAATCACATGACATGACGAGATTTTTGCAAAAAATGGTTCAGAAAATCAAAAAATGCAAACAACTCTAGTCAGTAGAATCATGAAAAACATTGTAGAAATCTGGATGAAAAAATTGCGAAGAAGTCCACGTAAATCGGGCAAACTTTGACATGTGAAGTAATTCACATAAAACGATGATGTTTTAGTAAAGAATGACTCATAAAATCACATCAATGTCCAAGGGATCGAAAATACATCACACCCAAATCATTAGAAGCGTAGAAAACACCATGGAGATCTGAATGGGAAAATTACGAAGAAACCCCCATAAAACAGACAAACGACGACATGCGATAAAAATCACATAAAATGACGATGCTTCTGAACAAAATGCTCGGGAAAACCATACTGATGTCAAAAAGATAAGAAGTGGAGTTAACCCATGTTCTCGGAATCGTGAAACGTCATGAAAATAAAAAAAAGGAGAAAATAAACCGCAAATGGACCAATGTGGGCCTTTTGGTCAGTTCGTGTATACCCTCGGGCAATGAAATCCAAATCAAATAAAAAATCAGAAATGTATGATAAAAGAGAATCAAATTGAATGTAGAGCGAGGGACTTTGAAAACAAAGTAGAGAAAAATCCAAGAAAGAAACACATGAGATGCAAACTCACTTAAAAGGAGGGACTGATGCGCAAATGTGATGAAAAACAATATGAAATGCATGAATAAGTGCCTGAATGTGCAAAAAGTGCTAAGGGATGGCATGGACAAGGACTATGCAAGACTGAGTGCGTAAATTAAGATGTATGCACATGGATTGCAGGCATAGGGGCAATTTGGTCATTTTGATGGTCAGATATAATAAATGCATGTATGGGGATGATGCATGGTGTGGGATATTTCAAAATGTGTACAAAACATCCGGAAAGTGTTATTTGCAAGAAAACATGGAGGGGAAAACAATAAAATGATGTAAATGCAATAAAGGACAAACACGAGGACTAAAATGCAAAATTCACAAAATGATGAGAATCTGGATCAAAAATGTATTCATGACTTCTATTCTAACATGCAGATGATGGATCAATTGTGCATGTGGCACTGAGATGTGTGAAAATTGCACTTAGGTAATTTTCTGAAAACTCAGGATCTAAAGTGTAAAATTCACACATAAGTGTTAATGTGATTAAAATGTGAGACTAAAGGTCAATTCATAGTGAAAACATGATTTTTAAATGGAATCTATGATTAAATGAAAAATGTGAGATGCAATGAGTGGAAAATGCCAAAAATATGCAAGAAAACATTCGAAACCCTAAATAATGGATTTAAAATTAAACTAAGGGTCTAGTTGCAAATTTCCTGTGCTCAGGAATTATTTATTAAGGAGTCAGGGACTTATGTACAAAATTTATGGGCCTGGTGGTGATAAAAATTGGGTTTTTATACTGGTTAGTGTAATTATGAGGTTTCATAGGGTCTAGGATGCAAAATGCACAAAGAAAACTCATTTCTAAAAGTTTTAGGGGCTCAGAGCAAAATATCAGGACCTAAATGCAAAGAAAATATGAAAACAGGGGCCTAAGTATGATAAAACAGTCATGAATGCATTAAGAATGAAAAATCCAAAGATGTAGGGGATTACATGCAAAACTTACAGAGATAAATAAAAGAATTAAAGTTTTTTTAAAACTACAGGGACTAAAATATAAAAAATCAGGACCTAAATTAAACGAAAAAAGACCTAAACGTAATAACCTAAGGACCTAAGAAATAATAACTTAGAACTAAATGGCCTGGGCCCAAAACATTCCCCTTCGAAGATCGCCGAAGGATCACCGACGTTCCCCCTCCGACGAGTGCTCCAACGACGATCCAGCGGCGGTCCAACGGCGGAGGGACAGGAGTGAGGCTCGGCGACGGTCGCTGGCACATCGAAAGGGACTGGGGAGGCCTGATGGTCTCCCCTACCTCTGACTTCGACGAGGTGTTCTGTCGGCGTCGGGGAAGGTGACGTGGTTGGCGATGACCAATGGCTGGAGCGGCGCGGTGATGGTTGAGAAAGCTCCGGGGAGTCACGGCAAGGCTTTGAAGAGCATCAGTGAAGTATGGGGAGGTCAGAGGCATTCCACCCACCTTTGGCTCCGGTGACAGGCACGGCGGAGGTTGTCGGGGTGCTGCGGCGGTCCAAGCGGTGGCTTGGCGATGTGGAGGTGCTCGTGGCGAGGTGGCGACACTTCCTGGAGTGACGACGCGGAGCGGGGGTGCTTGGTGAACTCCAACGCCTCTCGACGGCGGATGGTGGTGCTACGGCGACGACGACAGGGCAGTGGCGACAACAGGGAGTCTCCAGAGGGCTTCTCTAGAGCAGAAGGAGTCTAGGAAGGAGGAGGAGGAAGGGGAGAAGGAAGGAGAGGCCCACAAGGGCCTCGCCTGAGGTCAAGAGGCCTGAAGCCACGCTGGTGACGGGGAACCCATTGCCGCAGGGTGGGGCTGATGGTGTATAAGGGTCCTCACTGTCGAAACCCAAGTCAGGGATGCTAAGGAGACCTAAGGGGGATGCTTTGAATTGGAAAAGAGGGGGGAGAAGAATACCTGACTGGTGGTGCTGTCTCCCGGCGATGCTCGACGGTGGCGATGCTCCGACGTCGCTCTGGCTAGAGGCTTCTAGGCCGCGAAAAGGGTGGTCGGTGGCTCTAGATCCTTGCTAGGGTCTCTCCGTGTTTGGATACAAGGAGGAGGAGGTTTTTTTTTTGCACACTGGAAGAGGCTAGGGGTCCGATCCCTTGGTCTGTCATTGGTGGCAGTTTTTAAACTTTGGCGGGGCTCTCTCTTGCCGTCGATCTCCCTCCTCAAGATCTTGCTACCGTTGGATTAGGGACACAACGGAGGAGGAAGGTCTAGAGATCACGGGGGTCAAGGATCACGCGCCAGAGATCGCGAGATTTGTCGGAGGTGGCACCTGAGAAGTCTTCGGAAAATGTAGGGGTCGCCGGCGGTGAGAGCTCACCGGAATTATTTTTGACTTTATATAGTTTTCTAATTTAAGAATGTATTGGGCTTATTAGGCTGCGAATTGGGCTTAGGGTTTTGGAGTTTTTTTTGGTTTTTTGATTTTTGTTTTAGGGTTTTGTTTTTAAGGTTTTAAAATGTGTTTTATGATTTTAATTAATTTATGATTAAGGTTTAATTAATTGGTTTTAAATTAGGGTTTTAATTCTTTTAGGTTTTTGTTTTATTTTTGTTTTGGGATTTTCATGGATTTTAAGGTTTTGCTTTTAGGTTTTTTAATTGGTTTTTGTGATTTAAATTAAGTTTTTGATTTTGTGACTTAGGGTTTAATTAATTAGGGTTTTAATTATTTTAGAGTTTTTATGGTTTTAATTAATTTAACTTTAGGTTTTTGGATTTTAATTAGGATTTTGAGTTTTTGTGTTTTAATTAGGGTTTTTATGTTTTAATTAGGGTTTTTGATTTATTTAGGGTTTTTAGATCTTAGTTAGGGTTTTGGATTAGGATCTTAAGTTTAATTAGGTTTTTTGTGTTTTAATTAGGGTTTATGGTTTAATTAGGGTTTTGAATTTTAATTTTGGGTTTTTTGGATTTTAATTAGGGTTTTTAGTTTAATTAATTAGGGTTTTAATTGATTTAAATGGATTTTGACTTTAATTAGGATTTTTACTTAATTAATTGGGTTTTAAGTGGGTTTAAGTGGATTTTACATAATTTTGACTTGAATTAGGATTTTTGTTTGATTAATTGGATTTTAAGTGAATTTTACTTAATTTTGACTTGAATTAGGGTTTTTGTTTGATTAATTGGATTTTAAGTAGATTTTACTTAATTTTGACTTGAATTAGAGTTTTTTATTTGATTAATTGGATTTTATTTAAATTTATCTTGAATTAGGGCCTTTACTTGATTAATTTTGTTTTTAAATGTGGACTAGTGTGGGCCAGAATGGGCTTGTGTGGGCTAGGATTTTGGTGGTCACAACCAGAGCATCATCTAGAGGAGCCTGTTGCAAGTAATTGCAAAACCAGAGTGTCTACACATACATTTTTACCTTTCACTTAGCCCTAAGGTTTGTCATGGCCTTAGTTTAACTTAGAATAGATAGAAAGAGGGGGTTGGACTAGTCACTCTTTCCTTTATAAGTAACTTTATGCCTACTGCCTACTGCAAAGTTCCCTAGCTACTTTTCTCCTACTGTGTCTCAATGGTTAGAGACCTGTCTTGTTAGTTTCTGTTGAGATGCACTGAATCCTAATCTGCATGTTTTCGACAATGACTTGCACATTTCTAGATCCCCAACATTAGAGACCACTCTGCAGGATTTTGAACAAGGATTTCGCTACTTGTAGTGACTAGTATGTCCTGTGTACCTTATGCTAGTGTAGCTGGAAGTTTAATGTATGTGATGGTGTGCATTACACTTAATATTGTCCATGATGTCATGCTAGTGTAATTGAAAGTTTAATGTATGCGATGGTGTGCATTAGGCTTAATATTGCCCATGATGTTGGTGTTGTGAGAAGATTTATAGGTCATTGTGGGAAAGAACATTGGCAAGCAATGAAATGAATATTTCCTTATTTTAGAGGAACATTTGATAGTGGTTTCATATGGAGGTGATATTGCGTGCTAAATTGTAGGTTATTCTTATTAAAACAATGTTGTAAATTTAGAAGTGAGAAGATCATTGACTAGCTATATTATAACAATAAGCAATTCCATTGACAAATAGAAGGCTACGATACAACCATCAGTTATGTTGCCTATTACATTAGTAAAGTACATGACATTGATGGAAGCTGCTAAAGAATGCATCTTGTTAAAGGAACTAGTTGAAGATCTTGGCCTACAACAAGGCAATAGTATTTTGTGATAATTCGTGTGCTATATTTGGCAAATGATCAAGTGCATTATGATAGAACTAAGCACATCTATGTGAGATATTACTTCATACATAAGGAGAAGAGAATCAAACCGAAGAAGATTGACACAAAAGACAATATGTTTAATATGTTCACCAAACCCATTGGAGTAAGTTTCGAAATTGTTTGGACTTGTACAATGTTATTAGATGGCAATAGTCCTAAGATGGGACTAACGGCAACAAAGATTGCTAGTTATTTTTTTTATGAGATGATTTAAATGAAGGTGAAGATTTATTGAGATGTTTTGAATCCTAACCCATTTGTTTTCCCTAGTCAGTTATATAGTTCTAGAGCCCTATCATTAGAGACCACTCTACAAAGTTTATTTGATATGGTGTTTTTTACTTACTCATATATAAGGGTACTTTGGGGGTATATCTGTATTGGAGTCTTTATATACTCCATTTGTTTTGGAGTTAGCGTATTGGTTGATATTGTCTCATGTTGTCTCTTCTCTTGTATTACCCTAACTGCTCATGTACTACAATAATTTAATGCTTCATGATTGGTTTTGTATGCAATACTCTTAGACTTAGTTGTAATTTTCAAAGTGTTATAGAGATTTTTTTTGCAAAATAGTAAAGAAAAAATAAAAAAATATATTTTATGGTAGTGAGGGAAAGATTTTATTTTGTCTCCACTCACCTACCTTAAGTGGTGAATTTTTTGAAATAATATTATTTTAATAAATTATTACAAAAAACAAACCTCCTCCCAAAATATTTTCAAAACTAGGCCTATGATAGGGTTTAGGTGGGCCCCACGTGTCTACCTAGCCTATTAGTGTTTTTTTTATATTTTTACAAAATTTGGCATTTATACCACTAAATTCAATTAGTAGTAAATCATACATATGTTCCATTGAACTCGACCAAAAAGAAATTGAATTCCTTTTCAACTAAATTCAGTACTTATAAAACCGAATTCAAAAAATCAGGTTTCAACTTTCAAATTTAACCAAGTGCTAGTGACTTCAGTATGTTCGAAGTTGAATTCAAAGTCTACAGAACTTAGCAATATCAGAGTCAAATTCTGTCTGTAAAAAAAACCCAAAACAATCTGATATAGAGTAGCATGTTTATTATCATTCAACATAACCATTACAACTTAACAATTTAAACAAAAATAAATAAATAAAAATATCAAATAAACATAATCATCAAATATTTCTAAATTACAAATCAAGCTACAGATTAGTCCAACTAACAACAACTTAAACATGTAAGTAAAAATTAGAGAAGTTCAATACACAAAAACATCAAATAAATGCAAGCAACCACTTCTTTTTGTCTTTCCACCACGAACCTTGCCTCGACTACAACCATGTCCACGTACTTCTCGTGGTCCTACATCAATTTCATGGGTCACACCACCTTCTTCATTGTTGGAGTTGAAGTTATCTTCATCGTCAAAGAAAATGTGTGTTAACTTGAGGAGAAACCTGTGTGATATCACCATCTCCCTCCGAGTCATCATCCTCATACTCCTCTACCATCTCTTCTGCTTTTGCCTTCACATCTGACTCAGGTGGAATATATGTGATGCTACTTGACACTCCTTAGCTTAAACATGTTTGTGTGAAAATATAGTCATAGTACTGAGAGATGTGCAACTTAGTAATCTAGATCATGAGTGTAATCTACATTGCCTCCTCCTCTGCTTTTGCCTTCACAATATCTTTGGATGCATGTTCATGGATCTTTGCGGCACATCTAGATCATGAGTGTAATCTACATTATATCCTCCACAACTTGATGAATATCATAAATGGTATGGACCTACATTAGAAAAATTATTCATATAAGTAATAAAATTAAATTTTCCTTTGAGTGCAAAAAATATTAAAAAAATTAAAATTTACTAATCGTCTCTCAACACGACCATGAGGATGGTAAGTAATATTTGATAGTGAAAGCTTTCTAATAATCCATCTACGTGATTTCAATACCAAATCATGTATGCTCTCATGGTCACCTTAGGATCATCTGATAGGTCCTCCCTTTGATTCTATATATGCGTTCGTTGATTTTCCCATTCAGCGATATATTGTCTTTGCTCGTGGGACCAATCAATGCCTAGTCGTCCTTGTACTATTTGAATTTCGACAATTAGTATGTCATTGGGTATGTGTTACAAGAGACCAAATGGTTGCATAACCCTCTCTAGAACATATCTTGCCACACCTTCAAAGCATGTAGTCTAGCTTTAAGTAAGTCAGATGTCTGACCCATCTCCACATATGTTTGGCAAAGAATTTATGAGCACCTGGTCATATGGTTACCATATCATCTATTATTAACAATATATCTAGTATCAACTTGTATATCAATAACACAAATATAAATGAACTAAAATGATATACTTATCAATTTATACCTAATCAACTTGATGCATCCTGAAGTCGTTTCTATAGAAATCAAGCTGATATAACTTCACATTCCTCTTCCAAGTGTGTGGCACAAGCCATCTACACCTTAAAGGAGCCAAAAGATCTGTAGTAGCATATGCCATTAATCTTGTAGGCCTTCCAACATGAACCTGATCTCATGCCTATATCTGTTAAAATTATAAATAATTACATTAATATAATTAATATAATCATAGTAAATAATTAAACTCTTTATACCTATAGAAGTGTCAGAAATTCAGAAAGCTAATTACAATCAGGTTGAGTAGCATCATCTAGCGAAATATACAGACTAGCCAAAGATGCAGTCCCCCATGCATACTAACTAAAGTGTGAAAGTTCTGGATGAAAGACAAGTACTTCAAGTAGACCTTGTTTCTAGCATTTTTAGCAAGAACACTACAACTTAAGTGATACAAAAACCCAGTACAAGTCATAACTACTG
>JAMKQA010008255.1:0-12553 GCA_024699735.1 Posidonia australis | reverse complement strand
TGATCCGAATAGTTGGTTCCTTATAGCCTAGGACCAACCATCAATCCTTTTCTCGAGACTCCTCTGATCCGAAGGTGATCCGAGTCGTTGGTTCCTTATAGCCTAGGACCAACCATCCATCTTTTTCTCGAGACTCCTCTGATCCAGAGGAGATCCGATTCATTGGTTCCTTATAGCCTTGGGCCAACCATCTATCCTTTTCTCGAGATTCCTTTGATCCGGAGTTGATCCGAGTCGTTGGTTCCTTACGGCCTAGGACCAACCATCTATCCTTTACTCGAGATTCCTCCGATCCGGAGGTGATGTGAGTCGTTGGTTCCTTATTGCCTTGGACCAACCATCTATCCTTTTCTCGAGATTCCTTTGATCCGAAGGTGATCTGAGTCGTTGGTTACATGTAGCCGAGGACCAACCATCCATCCTTTTCTCGAGATTCTGCTGATCTGGAGGAGATCCGAGTCATTGGTTCCTTATAGCCTAGGAGTAACCATCTATCCTTTTCACCAGACTACTCTGATTCGGAGGTAATTCGAGTCATCGGTTCCATATAGCCTAGGACCAATCATCTATCCATTTCTCGAGACTCCTCTGATCTGGAGGTTTTCCGAGTTGTTGGTTCCTTATAGCCTAGGACCAACCATCCATCTTTTTCTTGAGACTCCTCTGATCCGGAGGAGATCCGAGTCGTTGGTTCCTTATAGCCTTGGGCCAACCATCAATCTTTTTCTCGAGATTCCTTTGATCCGGAGGTGATCGGGGTCGTTGGTTCCTTATAGCCTAGGACCAACCATCCATCTTTTTCTCGAGACTCCTCTGTTCAGGAGGTGATCCGAGTAGTAGGTACCTAATAGCCTTGGACCAACCATCCACCCTTTTCTCGAGACTCCTCCGATCCGGAGGTGATCCGAGTCGTTGGTTCCTTAAAGCCTAGGACCTGTCATCTATCCTTTTCTGGAGACTCCTCGGATTAGGAGGTGATCCGAGTCATTGGTTCCTAATAGCCTAGGACAAACCATCCATCCTTTTCTCGAGAACCCTCCGACCCGGTGGTGGTCCGAGTCGTTGGTTCCTTATAGCCTATGACCAACCATCTATGCTTCTCTCGAGACTCCTCTAATCCGGAGGTGATCCGTGTCGTTGGTTCCTTATTGCCTAGGACCAACCATCTATCGTTTACTCGAGATTCCTCCGATCCGGAGGTGAACCAAGTCATTGGTTCCTTATAGCCTAAGACCAACAATCTATCCTTTTCTCGAGACTCCTCTGATCCAGAGGTGATTTGAGTCTTTGGTTACATATAGCCATGGACCAACCATCCATCCTTTTCTCGAGACTCTGCTGATCTGGAGGAGATCCGAGTCATTGGTTCCGTATAGCGTAGGACCAACCATCTATCCTTTTCCCGAGAATCCACTAATTCGGAAGAGATTCGAGTCGTTGGTTCCTTATAGCATAGGACCAACCATCCATCCTTTTCTCGAGACTCCACTGATCCGGAGGTGATCTGAGTCATTGGTTCCTTATAGCCTAGGACCAAACATCCATCTTTTTCTTGAGACTCCTCCGATCCAGAGGAGATCCGAGTTGTTGGTTCCTTATAGCATAGGACCAACCATCTATCGTTCTCTCGAGAGTCCTCTGATACGGAGGTGATCTGAGTCGTTGGTTCCATATAGCCTAGGACCAACCATCTATCCTTTTCTCGAGACTCCCTTGATCCGGAGGTGATCCGAGTCGTTGGTTCCTTATGGCATAGGACCTACCATCTATGTTTTTCTCGAGACTCCTCCGTTCCGGAGGTTATCCGAGTCGTTGGTTCCTTTTAGCCTAGGACCAACCATCTATCCCTTTCTCGAGACTCCTCTGATCCGGAGGTGATTTGAGTCGTTGGTTACATATAGCCATGGACAAACCATCCATCCTTTTCTCGAGACTCTGCTGATCTGGAGGTGATCCGAGTCATTGGTTACTTATAGCGTAGATCCAACCATCTATCCATTTCCCAAGAATCCTCTATTTCGGAGGAGATTCAAGTCATTGGTTCCTTATAGCCTAGAACCTACCATCTATCCATTTCACGAGACTCCTCGGATCCGGAGTTGATCCGAGTCGTTGGTTCCATATACCATAGGACCAACCATCCATCCTTTTCTCGAGACTCATCTGATCCGGAGGTGATCTGAGTCATTGGTTCCTTATAGCCTAGGACCAACCATCCATCTTTTTCTTGAGACTCCTCCGATCCAGAGGAGATCCGAGTCATTGGTTCCTCATAGCATAAGACCAACCATCTATCCTTATCTCGAGACTCCTCTGATCCGGATGTGATCCTAGTCATTGGTTCCATATTGCCTAGGACCAACCATCTATCCTTTTCTCGAGACTCCCATGATCCGGAGGTGATCCGAGTCGTTGGTTCCTTAAGGCTTAGGACCTACCATCTATCCTTTTCTCGAGACTCCTCTGATCCGGAGGTGATCCGAGTCGTTGGTTATTTTTAGCCTTGGACCAACCATCTATCCTTTCCTCGTGACTCCTCTAATCCGGTGGTGTTCCGAGTTGTCGGTTCCATATAGCCTAGGACCAACCATCCATCTTTTTCTCGTGACTCCTCTGATCCGAAGGAGATCCGAGCCGCTGGTTCCTTATAGCCTATGACCAACCATCTATCCTTTTCTCGAGACTCCTCTGATCCGGAGGTGATCTGAGTCGTTGGTTCCTTAAAGCCAAGGACTAGCCATCAATCCTTTTCTCGAGACTCCTCTGATCAGGAGGTGATCCGAGTCATTGGTTCCAAATAGCCTAGGACCATCCATCCATCCTTTTCTCGAGACTGCTATGATCTAGAGGTGATACGAGTCGTTGGTTCCATATATCCTAGGACCAACTATCTATCCTTTTCTCGTGGCTCCTCTGATCTAGAGGTGATTAGAGTCGTTGGTTCCTTATAGCCTAGGACCAACCATCTATCCTTTCCTCGAGACTCCTCTGATCCGGAGGTGATCCGAGTCGTCGGTTCCTTATAGCCTAGGACCAACCATCCTTCTTTTTCTCGGGACTCCTCAGATCAGGAAAAGATCCGAGCTGTTGGTTCCTTATAGCCTATGACCAACCATCTATCCTTTTCTCGAGACTCCTCTGATCCGGATGTGATCCGAATCGTTGGTTCCTTACAGCCTAGGACCAACCATCTATCCTTTTCTTGAGACTCCTTTGATCAGGAGGACATCCGAGTCGTTGGTTCCTTTTATACAAGGACCAACCATCCTTCTTTTCTCGAGCCTCCTCCGATCCGGACGAGATCCGAGCCGTTGGTTCCTTATAGCCTATGACCAACCATCTATCCTTTTCTTGAGACTCCTCTGATCCGGAGGTGACCGAAGTCGTTGGTTCCTTATAGCCTAGGGCCAACCATCTACCCTTTTCTCGAGACTCCTCTGATCCGGAGGTGATCCGAGTCGTTGGTTCATTATAACCTATGACCAACCATCATTCCATTTCTCGAGACTCCTCTGATCCGGAGGCGATCCGATTCGTTGGTTCCTTATAGCCTAGGACCAACCATCTATCCTTTTCTCGAGACTCCTCTGATCCAGAGGTGATTCGAGTCGTTGGTTACATATAGCCTAGGACCAACCATCCATCCATTTCTCGAGACACCTCAGATCCGGAGGAGATCCGAGTCGATGGTTCCTTATAGCCTAGGAGCAACCATCTATCCATTTCTCAACATTCCTTTGATCCGGATGTGATCGGGGTCGTTGGTTCCTTATTGCCTAGGACCAACCATCCATCCATTTCTCGAGACTCCTCTGTTTCGGAGGTGATCCTAGTCGTTGGTTCCTTATAGCCTAGGACCAACCATCTATCAGTTTCTCGAGACTCCTCGGATCCAGAGCTGATCTGGGTCATTGGTTCCTTATAACCTAAGACCAACCATCCATCTTTTTCTCGAGACTCCTCTGATTCGGAGGAGATCCAAGTCGTTGGTTCCATATAGCATAGGACCAAACTTCTATCCTTTTCTTGAGACTCCTCTGATCCGGAGGTGATCCGAGTCGTTGGTTCCATATAGCCTTGGACCAACCATCAATCCTTTTCTCGAGACTCCTCTGATCCGGAGGTGATCCGAGTCCTTGGTTCCTTAAGTCCTAGGACCAACCATCTATCCTTTTCTCGTCACTCCTCTGATTCAGAGGTGATCCGAGTCCTTGGATCCTTTTAGCCTAGGACCAACCATCTATCCTTTCCTCGAGACTCGTCAGATGCGGAGGTGATCCGAGTCGTCGGTTCCTAATAGCCTAGGACCAACCATCCATTTTTTTCTCGAGACTTTTTTGATCCGGTGGTGATCCGAGTCGTTGGTTCCTTAAAGCCTAGGAGCAGCCATCTATCCTTTTCTCGAAACTCTTCTGATCAGGAGGTGATCCGAGTCGTTGGTTCCTAATAGCCTAAAACCAACCATCCATCCTTTTCTCGAGACTCCTCCGATCCGGAGGTGATCCGAGTCGTTGGTTCCTTATAGGCTAGGACCAACCATCTATCCTTTTCTTGAGACTCCTCTGATCCGTAGGTTATCCGAGTCGTTGGTTCCTTATAGCCTAGGACCCACCATATATCCTTTCCTCGAGACTCCTCTGATCCGGAGGTGATCTCAGTCGTCGGTTCCATATAGCCTTGGACAAACCAATCTTCTTTATCTCGAGACTCCTCTGATACGGAGGAGATCCGAGCCGTTGATTCCATATAGCCTATGACCAACCATCAATCATTTTCTCGTGACTCCTCAGATCCGGAGGAGATCCGAGTCGTTGGTTCCATAAAGCCTAGGACCAACCATCTATCCTTTTCTCGAGACTCTACATATCAAAGGTGATCCGAGTCGTTGGTTCCTAATAGCCTAGGACAAACCATCCATCCTTTTCTTGAGACTCCTCCGATCTAGATGTGATCCGAGTCGTTGGTTCCTAATAGCCTTGGACCGACCTTCTATCCTTTCTCGAGACTCCTATGATCCGTAGGTGATCCGTGTCATTGGTTCCTAATAGCCTAGGACCAACCATCTATTTCTTTTTCTCGAGACTCCTCTAATCCGGAGGTGATCCGAGTCGTTGGTTCAGTATAACCTTGAACCAACCATCCGTCCTTTTCTTGAGACTCCTCTGATCTGGTGGTGATCCGAGTCGTCGGTTGCATATCGCCTAGGACCAACCATCTATCCTTTTCTTGAGACTCCTCTAATCCATAGGTGATCCGAGTCGTTGGTACCTTATAGCCTAGGCCCAACCATCCATCCTTTTCCCGAGACTCCTCTCATCCGGAGGAGATCCGAGTCGTTGGTTCCTTATAGCCTAGGACCAACCATCTATCCATTTCTCGAGATTCCTTTCATCCAGAGGTGGTCGGTGCCGTTGGTTCGTTATGCCTAGGATCAACCATCTCTCCTTTTCTCGAGACTCCTCTGATTAGGAGGTGATCCGAGTCGTTGGTTCCTTGTAGCCTAGGACCAACCATCTATCCATTTCTCGGGACTCATCTGATCCAGAGGTGATTCGAGTTGTTGGTTCCTTATAGCCTAGGACCATCCATCAATCCATTTCTCGAGATTCCTCTGATCCGGAGGTGATCCAAGTCGCTGGTTCCTTATTGCCTAGGACCAACCATCCATCCTTTTCTTGAGACTCCTCTGATCTGGAGGTTATCCGAGTCGTTGGTTCATTATAGCCTTGGACCAACCATCTATCCATTACTCGAGATTCCTCCGATCCGGAGGTGATCCGAGTCGTTAGTTCCTTATTGCCTTGGACCAACCATCTATCCTTTTCTCGAGACTCCTCTGATCCGGAGGTGATTCGTGTCGTTGCTTACATATTGCCATGGACCAACCATCCATCCTTTTCTCGAGACTCCGCTGATCTGGAGGAGATCCAAGTCATTGGTTCTGTATAGCGTCGGACCAACCATCTATCCTTTTCCCGAGAATCCTCTAATTCGGAGGAGATTGGAGTCCTTGGGTCCTTATAGCCTAGAACCTACCATCTATCCATTTCTCGAGACTCCTCTGATCCGGAGTTGATCCGAGCCATTGGTTCCTTATAGCCTAGGACCAACCATCTATCCTGTTCTCGAGACTCCTCTGATCCGGTGGTGATCCGAGTCGTTGGTTCCTTATAGTTTAGGACCAACCATCTATCATTTTCTCAAGACTCCTCTGATCCGGAGGTGATCCGAGTCATTGGTTCTTCATAACCTTGGAACAACCATCCGTCCTTTTCTCGAGACTCCCATGATCTGGAGGTGATCCGAGTCGTCGGTTCCTTATAGCCTAGGACCAACCATCCATCCTTTTCTCGAGACTCCTCCGATCTGGTGGTGAACGGTGTCGTTGGTACCCAATAGCCTAGGACCAACCATCCATCCTTTTCTCGAGACTCCTCTGATCCGGAGAAGATCCGAGTCGTTGGTTCTTTATAGCCTAGGACCAACCATCTATCCTTTTCTCGAGATTCCTTTGATCTGGAGCAGATCGGAGTCGTTGGTTCCCTATGCCTAGGTCCAACCATCTATCCTTTTCTCGGGACACCTCCGATCTGGAGGTGATCCGAGTCGATGGTTCCATGTAGCCTAGGACCAACCATCTATCCTTTTCTCGAGACTCCGCTGATCTGGAGGTGATCCTAGTCGTTGGTTTCTTATAGCCTAGGACCAACCATCAATCCATTTCCCGAGATTCCATTGATTAGGAGGTGATCCAAGTCGTTGGTTCCTTACTGCCTAGGACCAACCATCCATCCTTTTCTCGAGATTCCTCTGATACGATGGTGATCCGAGTCGTTGGTTTCTTAATGCCTTGGACCAACCAACTATCCATTTCTCGAGACTCCTCTGATCCAATGGTGATCCGAGTCGTTGGTTCCTTAAATCCATGGACCAAGCACCAGTCCTTTTCTCGAGACTCCTCTGATCCTGAGGTGATCCGAGTGGTTGGTTCTTTATAGCCAAGGACCAACCATCCATCCTTTTCTCGGGACTCCTCCGATCCGGAGGTGATCTGAGTCGTTGGTTCCATATAGCCTAGTACCAACCATTTGTACTTTTCATGAGACTCCTCTGATCCGGTGGTGATCCGAGCCGTTGGTTCCTTACAGCCAAGGACCAACCATCCATCCCTTTCTCGAGACTCCTCTGATCCGGAGGTAATCCAAGTCGTTGGTTCCATATAGCCTAAGACCAACCATTCATCCTTTTCTCGAGACTCCTTTGATCCGGTGGTGATCCGAGTCGTTGGATCCTTGTAGCCTAGGACCAACCATCAATCCTTTCCTCGAGGCTTCTCTGATCCTGTGGTGATCCGAGTTGTCGGTTCCTTATTGCCAAGGACCAACCAACCATCCATTACTCGAGACTCCTCTGATCCAGAGGTGATTCGAGTCATTGGTTCCTTATAGCCTAGGACCAACCATCTGTCCATTTCTCGAGACTCCGCTGATCTGGAGGAGATCCTAGTCATTGGTGGCTTATAGCCTAGGACCAACCATCTATCATTTTCCCGTGTCTCCTCTGATTCGGAGGTGATCCAAGTCGTTGGTTCATTATAGCCTAGGACCAACCATCTATCCTTTTATCGAGACTCCTTTGATCCGGAGGTGATCCGAGTCGTTGGTTCCGTACAGCCTAGGACCAACCATCCATTCTTTTCTCGAGACTCCTCTGATCCGGTGGTGATCTGAGTTGTTGGTTCCGTATAGCCTAGGACCAACCGTCCATCTTTTTTTGGAGACTCCTCTGATCTGGAGGTCCTTTATAGCCTAGGACCAAACATCTATCATTTTCTTGAGACTCATCTGATGATCCGAGTCATTGGTTCCTTATAGCCTAGGACCAACCATCTATTTCTTTTTCGCAAGACTCCTCTGATCCGGAGGTGATCTAAGTCGTTGGTTCTTTATAACCTAGGACCAACCCTCCATCCTTTTCTCGACACTCCTCTGATCTGGAGGTGATCCGAGTCGTCGATTCCGTATAGCCTAGGACCAACCATCAACCCTTTTCTCGAGACTCCTCTGATCCGGTGGTGATCCAAGTCGTTGGTACCTTATAGCCTAGGACCAACCAACCATCGTTTTCTCGAGACTCCTCAGATCCGGAGGTGATATGAGTCGTTCGTATCGTATAGCCTAGTTCCAACCGTCCATCTTTTTCTGGAGACTCCTCTGATCCGGAGGAGATCCGAGTCGTGGTTCCATATAGCATAGGACCAACCATCTATCCGTTTCTCGAGACTCCTGTGATCCGGAGGTGATCCGAGTCGTTGGTTCCTAATAGCCTAGGACCAACCATCTATCCTTTTCTCGAGACTCCTGTGATCTGAAGGTGATCCGAGTCGTTGGTTACTTATAGCCTAGGACCAACCTTCTTTTTCTTTTTCTCGAGACTCCACAGATCCGGAGGTGATCCAAGTCGTTGGTTCTTTATAAACTTGGACCAACCATCCGTCCTTTTCTCAAGACTCCTCTGATCTGGATGTGATCCGAGTCGTCGGTTCCTTATAGCCAAGGACCAACCATCAACCCTTTTCTCGAGACTCCTCTGATCCGGTGGTGATCCAAGTCGTTGGTACCATATAGCCTAGGACCAACCGTCCATCTTTTTCTGGAGACTCCTCTGATCCGGAGGAGATCCGAGTCGTGGTTCCATATAGCATAGGACCAACCATCTATCCTTTTCTCGAGACTCCTCTGATCCGGAGGTGATCCGAGTCGTTGGTTCCTATTAGCCTAGTACCAACCATCTATCCATTTCTCGAGACTCCTGTGATCCGGAGGTGATCCGAGTCGTTGGTTACATATAGCCTAGGACCAACCATCTTTTTCTTTTTCTTGATACTCCACTGATCCTGAGGTGATCCAAGTCGTTGGTTCTTTATAAACTTGGACCAACCATCCATCCTTTTCTCGAGACTCCTCTGATCCTGAGGTGATCCGAATTGTTGGTACCTTATAGCCTAGGACCAACCATCCATCCTTTTCCCGAGACTCCTTAGATTCGGAGGAGATCCGAGTCGTTGGTTCATTATAGCCTAGGACCAACAATCAATCCATTTCTCGAGATTCCTTTGATCCGGAGGTGGTCAGTGTCGTTGGTTCGTTATGCCTAGGACCAACCACCTATCCTTTTCTCGAGACTCCGCTGATCCGGAGGTGATCCGAGTCGTTGGTTCCTTGTAGCCTAGGACCAACCATCAATCCATTTCTCGAGATTCCTCTGATCAGGAGGTGATCCAAGACATTGGTTCCTTATTGCCTTGGACCAAACATCCATCCTTTTCTAGAGACTCATCTGATCCGGAGGTGATCCGAGTCGTTGGTTCCCTATAGCCTTGGACCAACCATCTATACGTTACTCGAGATTCCTCTGATCCGGTGATGATACGAGTCGTTGGTTACTTATAGCCTACGACCAACCATCTATTCCTTTCTCGAGACTCCTCTGATCCTGAGGTGATCTGAGTCGTTGGTTCCTTATTGCCTAGGACCAACCATCTATCCATTTCTCGAGACTCCTCTGATCCGTAGGTGATCCGAGTCGTTGGTTCCTTAAAGCCATGGACCAACCACCTATCCTTTTCTCGAGACTCCTCAGATCCGGAGGTGATCCGAGTCGTTGACTCTTTATAGCCAAGGACCAACCATCCATCCTTTTCTCGAGACTCCTCTGATCCGGAGGTGATCCGAGTCGTTTGTTCCATATAGCCTAGGACCAACCATCTTTACTTTTCTCGAGACTCCTCTGATCTGGAGGTGATCCGAGTGGTTGGTTCCTTACAGCCAAGGACCAACCATCCATCCTTTTCCCGAGACTCCTCTGATCCGGAGGTGATCCGAGTCGTTGGTTCCTTACTGCCAAGGTCCAACCATCCATCCCTTTCTCGAGA
This sequence comes from Posidonia australis, assembly GCA_024699735.1. Taxonomy (NCBI): domain Eukaryota; kingdom Viridiplantae; phylum Streptophyta; class Magnoliopsida; order Alismatales; family Posidoniaceae; genus Posidonia; species Posidonia australis. The sequence continues at coordinate 2,619 of JAMKQA010008255.1, read as the reverse complement.
CTCCTCTGATCCGGAGGTAATCCTAGTCGTTGGTTCCATATAGCCTAAGACCAACCATCCGTCCTTTTCTCGACACTCCTCTGATCTGGAGTTGATCCGAGTCGTCGATTCCTTATAGCCTAGGACCAACCATTAACCCTTTTCTTGAGACTCCTCTGATCCGGTGGTGATCCAAGTCGTTGGTACCTTATAGCCTAGGACCAACCAACCATCGTTTTCTAGAGACTCCTTTGATCCGGAGGTGATCAGAGTCGTTGGTTCCGTATAGCCTAGGACCAACCGTCCATCTTTTTCTGGAGGCTCCTTTGATCCGGAGGTGATCCGAGTCGTTGGTTCCATATAGCCTAGGACCAACCATCTTTACTTTTCTCGAGACTCCTCTGATCTGTAGGTGATCCGAGTCGTTGGTTCCTTACTGCCAAGGACCAACCATCCATCCCTTTCTCGAGACTCCTCTGATCCGGAGGTAATCCTAGTCGTTGGTTCCATATAGCCTAAGACCAACCATCGTCCTTTTCTTGACACTCCTCTGATCTGGAGTTGATCCGAGTCGTCGATTCCTTTTAGCCTAGGACCAACCATCAACCCTTTTCTCGAGACTCCTCTGATCCGGTGGTGATCCAAGTCGTTGGTACCTTATAGCCTTGGACCAACCAACCATCGTTTTCTCGAGACTCCTCTGATCCGGAGGTGATCTGAGTCGTTGGTTCCGTAAAGCCTAGGACCAACCGTCCATCTTTTTCTGAAGACTCCTCTGATCCGGAGGTGATCCGAGTCGTCGGTACCATATAGCCTAGGACTAACCATCTTTCCTTTTCTCGAGACTCCTCTGATCCGGAGGTGATCCGAGTGGTTGGTTCCTTACAGCCAAGGACCAACCATCCATCCCATTCTCGAGACTCCTCTGATCCGGAGGTAATCCAAGTCGTTGGTTCCATATAGCCTATGACCAACCATTCATCCTTTTCTGGAGACTCCTCTGATCCGGTGGTGATCAGTGTCGTCGGTTCCTTATAGCCAAGGACCAACCATCCATCCTTTACTCGCGACTCCTCTGATCCAGAGGTGATCCGAGTCGTTGATTCCTTATAGCCTAGGACCAACCATCGATAATTTTCTCGAGACTCCTCTGATCCGGAGGTGATATGAGTCGTTGGTTTCATATAGCCAAGGACCAACCATCCGTCCATTTCTCGAGATTTCGCTAATCTAGAAGAGATCCGAGTCAATGGTTCATTATAGTATAGGACCAGCCATCTATCCTTTTCCCGTGACTCCTCTGATTCGGAGGTGATCCGAGTCGTTGGTTCCTTATAGCCTAGGACCAACCATCTATCCGTTTCTCGAGACTCCTCTGATCCAGAGGTGATCTGAGTCATTGGTTCCGTACAGCCTAGGACCAACTGTCCATCTTTTTCTGGAGACTTTTCTGATCCGGAGGAGATCCTAGTCGTTGGTTTCATATAGAAAAGGACCAACCCTCCATCCTTTTCTCGAGACTCCTCTGATCTGGAGGTGATCCGAGTCGTTGGTTCCTTATAGCCTAGGACCAACCATCTATCCTTTTCTCGAGACTCCACTGATGCAGTGGTGATCCGAGTCAATGGTTCCTTATAGCCTAGGACCAACCATCTATTTCTTTTTCACGAGACTCCTCCGATCCGGAGGTGATCTGAGTGGTTGTTTCATTATAACCTAGGACCAACCATCCGTCCTTTTCTCGAGACTCCTCTGATCTGGAGGTGATCCGAGTCGTCGGTTCCTTATAGCCTAGGACCAACCATCTATCCTTTTCGCGAGACTCCTCTGATCCGATGGTGATCCGAGTCGTTGGTACCATATAGCCTAGGACAAACCATCCATCCTATTCTCGAGACTCCTCTGATCCGGACGAGATCCGTGTCATTGGTTCCTTACAGCCTAGGACCAACCATCTATCCTTTTCTCGAGATTCCTTTGATCCGGAGGTGATCGGAGTCGTTGTTTCCTTATTGCCTAGGACCAACCATCTATCCTTTTCTCGAGACTCCTCTGATCCGGAGGTGATCCGAGTCATTGGTTCCTTATAGGCTAGGACCAACCATTTATCCTTTCCTCGAGACTCCTCTGATTCGGAGGTGATCCGAGTCGTTGGTTCCTTATAGCCTAGTACCAACCATCCATATTTTTCTCGAGACTCCTCTGATCCGGAGAAGATCCGAGCAGTTGGTTCCATATACCCTTGGACCAACCATCTATCCTTCACTCGAGATTCCTCCGATGCGGAGGTGATCCGAGTCGTTGGTTCCATATAGTCAAGGACCAACCATCCATCCTTTTCTCGTGACTCCAATGTTCCGGAGGTGATCTGAGTTGATGGTTACATATAGCCAAGGACCAACCATCCGTCCATCTCTCGAGACTCCACTGATCTAGAAAAGATCCGAGTCAGTGGTTCCTTATAGCCTAGGACCAATCGTCAATCCTTTTCCCGTGACTCCTCTGATTCGGAGGTGATCCGAGTCGTTGGTTCCATACAGCATAGGACCAACCATCTATCCTTTTCTCGAGACTCCTCTGATCCGAAGGTGATCCGAGTCGTTGGTTCCTTATAGCCTAGGACCAACCATCCATCCTTTT
>JAMKQA010008254.1:0-12050 GCA_024699735.1 Posidonia australis | reverse complement strand
GTTCCTAGCCCGGATCTGTGATAAGTTGTGTTATTGGTTTTAAATGATGTTTTGGGCTAGGAAACTAGATGAAGTGATTTACTTCTCCTGTGTTGAATGCAAAGATTTATGAACGAGCATGAGATTTTGAAAGAAAAGAAAGGAAAGTTTGAAATGCCATTGTTTTTCCAAGTTTTTCTAATTGAATATGTGGTTTTGGCAATGGTGGTTTTTCTGTTTTTCGTGGGTTTTAGCGCTATTTTTGGGGCGCGTTTTGGGTGACATACCTGTCACTCACGTGTGTTTTTCCTTGTCCCCGTTGTTTTAGGTGCTCAGGTGTAGGAGCAGTCTAGTCTGGTGCATCTTTTCGAGCCATGTTTGCCGCACACAGGTCTGGGTGATTAACTTTATTTATTTAATTCTGTTATTTAGATTCTTTTAGCTACTCTTGGGTAGTTCTTGTACTGTTGTGTAGCACCGGGGTGTTACAAGATTAGCATAAATTCATGGTATGATAGATATTTTGTAATTTATAGAGATTTTTAGAAGGATTTATATTGATTTTTCGAGAATGAGTTTATCGTGTTGCCGTTTAACCTCTTAGGCTTTAGATTTTTGTTTGTTAAGCTGCACATATTGGTTTCTAGTGATTTTTGTCTCAAATAGTAGATGACTTAGGGCTTTACGCTTTACTATATTTTTTGGATTTTATGGTAGTCTGTGGTGTGTTCGCCCCTCGTTCCCACTTCAGGTAATTTTTGAGTTTTGATTGTAAGCTTCTGGTTTGTCTATAAATGGTTAGTCCGCGTGTCTCTACCGTGGGCTAGTCTCATGAGTGGCACTCGTAGGTTGGTCTCGCTGCCTATCATTGTAGATAGGGGTCATTTCAAACCTTGAAGTGGTAGCTTTGGTCAGTGTTTTGGTGATTTCTTTTGGATTAAATCGTAGTTTTGATTCCACAGACGGTTTGCGATATAAAAATGTTTTGAAAATGATTTTAAAAAGAGAATGCATATGGTTTTGAAAATGTTTTTTGGACATAGCCATGGGACCGTAGGATCGTATCAGCGAACTAGGAATGTTTGATACCTTTGAGAGTTGGATGCACATTTGAAGTTGTGATTGTTGAGTTTTCCCAATGGGATTGGGGATTTGAGTCCCCTAGACTTGCTGTTTGAAGAGTTTGGGGTTAGAGTCCCCGAGGCTGGCTGGTTGTGTTGTAGGGTCCAGAGTTTGAGTCCCTCGGGTATTCGAGCGTGGTGTTGGTTGACTCTGGGGTTAGAGTCCCTTGGTGCCTGGAGACCAATAGGCGTCAGTGGACACACCTTGTGTTGTGTGATATATAGATATATTGAGGGATGAGTTCCTGAGGTAGTTGGATTTCTACATAGGATAGTCCTCCATGACAGTGCACTAAGGATTGGTGTTTGAGTCTCCGATGACTGCTTGTGGTTAATCGATCGCTTGTGGTTAGGGTGACTCGACAGGTTTTCACATTGAGTATGTGCATTGTGGTTTTGAGATGGTTTTCAGTCGTAGTTTGGTTTTCTAGAAATGCATAAAGTAGTTTCAAAATTACATATAAATTAAAGGAAATAAAGATTATGATTTTGAAAGGTATGGTTTGAGAAATGGATTTTTTGGATGATTTATAGTTGTGTTTTGAGACCCTAGTGTTACCTTTTAATGTGGTTTTGGTATTGCTATGGATGACAACTGTGTGTCTTTTGGAAGTTATTGGTGGCAACTTCAATTCTTGGTTCCAAATTTTTACTTCTTCCATGGGATCCTTTGAGGCTTTCCAACCACAAGTTTCTGAACCTGCTAATAATCTACCAAGTTCCGTAGGAGAAGGAAATGAAGTATAAGATGGCTTCTCAATTCTATAATCTATAGTTTCTTGTTGACATATGTGGGTATTAATCTCAGGTTATGTATGATTATAAGCAGAGACTTTGCCTTGGCTTTTAACTGGAACTGTTGGTTCCAAATTTTGTAAAATTTTAGACATTCTAATCCCTTAGTGGTGGTTTACATAGCTAAGGGACTATTTATATCAATACAATTTACCATTAAAAAAAAAAACTTCAATTCTTAGTTCTTTGAGGTTTTTGATTTCGATTTTGGTAAGCGTACACTAAGTGACAATGGATGTTACTCACGTGTTTCTTTTAGGTTTTTGTGTAGGTGCAAATTAGTGAAGTTACAGTTCAGTAATAGAATGCGTAGTTGGTACCATATGATCGTACATCACAGGTCTTAAGTAGTATAGTAGTTTTTATTTAATTTTATTGTAGTTAATAGTTTGTTAGTTTTAATTTCTTGTAATATTGATTAATTATTTAATTAATATTTACTTAGCTGATGTTAGTGTTAATTTGTAACACCGAAGGTGGTATGACAACATATTAGTTTTTTTTGGGTAAAGTAACATTTTGGAAGAGGAAATATGACATTTATCGTAGATAAATGGGAGAGAAATGACAAAAGAAGTTAATAGGAAACAGAGAAAGTGATATGTACGTTAAATAAAATGGAAGGAAAACGAAGGTGCACAAGTTAACTTTTACATAGAAAAAAATGTGAGAGAAATGACAAAGAAGTTAATAGGAAAGAGAGAAAGTGAAATGTACAGTAAATAAAATGGAAGGAAAACGAAGGTGCACAAGTTAACTTTTACCTAGAAAAAAATAAAATTGATAAATCAATACTTTACTTGTGAAACAAGTTACTGCACGTGGGATAGTAATATAAAATTTAAAAAATCGACACTTTGCTTGTGAAAAAGGCACAACACGTGGGATATAGCACTAGTGTCCTCATTTTTTTCTCCTTGAAGAGAAACATTGAACTAACATGCCTTATTCTTTTAATATTAGACGTCGAATCTCCAGGACGTCGAATTGTTGCTACTTGCGTGCCGGGCGTTTCGAGAAAGTACACCAAACACTTGTGTGTTGTTCTCCGATGCGCCTCTGCCTTGGGTGCAGATCTCTTGCGCGTCGGGCGTTTCGTGGTACCCGCCTATACTATTGAGCAGGGAACTTGAGGATCTTGTTGTTGCCCTTCAGCCAAGTTGGCCGTAGCTGCTGGATATGTGAGCATAAGTTTGGATGCGGCAGTTGTTAAGGTATGCTTATTTTCTCTTTCATGAAGTCTCGTAAGTCCTTTTGGTTTCGTTTCCTTTGCGTTGGGAAAAGGATGATGGGGTGTGTTATTTGAGTCTAATTATCTACTAAATGTAAATCATATAATTAATTATAATATTTGAAAATAATTTATTAATAGATAATTTGATATTCTGATATTATTATGTGTCTCTTTCTTTATGTATGGTTGAACATTTGTTCCTGATTGTGTATTTCCGCTGTTGTGTCCGTGTATGTGGGACTTGGGTTGGACCTTGATTAACGAGAGTACAGTTCTTTTCGATTCGTGTACCCATCTTCTTTCTCTCTCCCTTTTCCTCTTTCATGACCTGTGCCGCCTACACGGTAGTCGTTTCGTCTTGTCTCCTCCTAACCAGACCTAGTGGGACAGTGATCGACATCATTGGGGAGGCGGCCGGGGCGGAGAGGCTTAAGAGGACCAGAGGAGATAGTGTTGAGGGCACGATCGAGGCCAAAGCAAGCCACAACTAGAGAGAGAGAGAGAGAGAGAGAGGTGAAGTTGGTGCCCACTAGGAGGAGAACTCCAAGTGCACAACCGCCGATGGCTGAGGATTGCCGAAGACTTGCCGGAGGAGCACCCCATGGTGGTAGAGGTCATCGGAGTGCCGATCCAGGTACACGACCCCTTCTTTCCTTCTTTTTCTTCGTTTTGGTGAAAATGGGCGAAATGCCTGATAATGATGAATAAAGCATCTAAAATCATGAAAAATTAGTAAGAATGATGGAAATGATGTGAATGACTTGAATGTGTAGAAATCATACTAGGTTGTATAATTTTTATGAGTTTTTGGTAGAAAATGGTATACATGCTACATTATTACGAAATGAGTTTCATGCATTTATGATTTTATTTACAATAGCATGCTTAATGGATTTGTAAATGGTTTGAGGTGTTTTGAAGTAGACTTGAAGGTTTACTCTCCATGTTTAATGTATGATTTTTGACGTGTGTTTAATGGGTCCACCGGAGGTCCCAATTCTAGCGAACACATGGTTAAGGAGCAGGGGATGCATTCTGGGATCGGGTGTTTCGGTATGTCGAATTGGTTTCAACATATTGTTTTGCCGACAGATTTCGACCAGACACCCTAATTCGATAGATCGAAAATGTCTGGTCTTTTGTTTCAAGGGAATTTGGTCGACCGAAACAGGGATTTTCGGACGACCAAATCCCAATTTCAGTCGACTGTTCTGGGTGTTTGATGCTGTAACGCCCTCAATTCTCATAATAATTTAAAATAATTTAAATTATAGGAAATTAAAAGCTAAATATAAATGTCAACTACCAGGAACCTATGTGTGCGACTACGAGACTCTGGACTATGTGCACTATGCTAAAACTCATCTACATGTCTACACCTGTAACTCAAAACCACGAAGAACAAGCATGAGTGACAAAAGTCATCTAGTACACACTCCACGAAAACAACGGAAAACAAATCTATATTAATTTTTCCTTGAAAATTATTTTGCAAATTATTTTCTTCAAAACCACCAAGACTAATTAATTAGGCCCAATAGGTCGAAAACCATAGCAAACACAACCCATATCGGCCAAAATAACAAACAAGGCTCTACTAGCCCAAAATCAAGAACAAGGCCTTCAATGGCCAAAACCACACACAGTGAGTCGGGAAGCCCGACGTTAGGCAACCAACTTTGGTTATAAGTAGCCACTGAAGTGCATTGCACTACCATGGTGCACCACCCTGTGTAGGAGTGACATCGTCCTGTGATTCTCTTGCCTAGAGAATTCTCACAAAGCCAACACCTTTGGGAAGGCAGTCCTGTCTCTTAAGATGCTACTAGCTATAGGACACGAGTTCCACCCGCACTGGCCACCACAGGGTATGCCTCCTCACAGTGTCCTCTACATGGTGCTTAGAAGAGAGTGTCATACCTCTACACCTGACAACACCGGAGCTTTAGTGCTCACATTGACAGTAGGAGTGTCATACCTCCTCGTCATGCCACAAAACACCTTGACCCGTGGACTACAACCCTAGTCTTGAGACGACAATCAGGGAGTCTCATACTTCCAAGACTAGACGACTCTTAACCTCAGGTATCTCAGCCATTGAACTCAACTAGGGAGACACGCCCTACCACCCAAGAATGTCGTCACATTCTCTGGTCCCGATGACACGATCCCAAAGTGTCTCGGTTGGTACACAAAAAATCAAGAAAACCACTTTCCAAAACGTGCCAACTCATCTCTTTGAAAATCATCTTGAAACCATTTTATATCTTTGGAAACTCATTCAAAAACTTGACAAAACAGTACATCAGGTGTCCTACAAGACCACCACTGATGGCCTAGAATCCCATCTCAAATAAGATCAAAACAAACCAATCCGGAAATCCACAGAAATCACGTTTTATAAAACAGCTGGGTCCTGATTCAGCATACCAAAATCTCTTGGATCGGAAGACCGACCAGAATTGATTGACTGAAATAGGTGCAAACATCCAAAACGGCAGATCAAAAATCGGACCGGTCGACCAAAAGATCTTGGTTCGATAGATCGAATAAATTCGGAACTGGGACACAACAGTCAACACTCATAGTCAAAAATGGTAGACTACGAAGATTTGGCCGATCGATTTTCAACTAGAGGACCTAATCTTACAAAAAAACGGCATACCAAATTTGATATGTCATTTTTTGTGAAACTAGAAAACGACCCAAGGCACCAACCCATAAGATCGTCCAAAATGGGACCAAGGGGCGGACTCCCAAAACAAGCACCACAAAATCGAACTAAAACATATATTCTATACCCTCGAGTCTACTTCAAATCCATACAAACAAAACCAAAATTCATTCATCATGCAAGGAGAAATAAATTCGAGAAGCCATAGGGGTCAAGAACGACCCAAAACTACCCAACGCCATTAATGGCCATAAAAATCACCATAAATCATCATAAATTCACAATAAATTTTAGGAATGTAAATTACCTAGATTCCATGCATTCCTATTATTTTCTACCATTTTCATGCTTTCTACAACACAGGGGTGAGGTGTGTACCTAAAAACACACATCGGCGATCCACGCCAACTTCGGCTAACTACCGTCAATTCCAGGCATCCTCGACCACTCCACGACCTCAAGGACACTGCACCAAAGCTCCACGTACTACCACGCACCACCTCAAGCCACCACTAACCTTTGGTTCACTCATAGGCACCATCGGTAGAGGAAACAGGGGAGGAGAATGGGGGAGGAGGGAAAGAGAGAGGGAGAGAGAGATAGATGGGAGAGACGAAAGTGAGTGGGTGGGGAGAAAGATGGGAGTGGATGAGGACGGAGAGAGGTGGAGGAGGTTATCGAGGTCGTGAGGGAGAGGGAGGGAAGGAGGAATCATGAGGGGAAAGGAGAAAGGAGAAAGAGGGAAAGAGTTGTTGGTGCACTGGACGGGTGTTGAGCTTATAAAGCTATGCAACAAAGTAGTTAGGTACGTGCACACTTACGCATCCTGCTAACCAGCCACCCCTCACGAGCCCACCCGCAAGCACCAAGCACGACCAACAACTAGTCACACCCATCAGTCCACAGACACACGTGGGCCTACACCGACCCACACACATGCCCACAGGTAAAGTGCCAGCCACACACAAGACCACAAAAACAAGAGCCAGCCTACGAGGTCCAAACCCAAAAATCATAAAATTGCACAAATGGGCCTCAGAACAAGAACACTTGTCTAGGGATAAATTCATTAAAAATGTAAATAATTACAAAATAAATTTACGGGTGTTACATCCTAATCACCTTAAAAGAAGATTTCGCCCTAGAAATCACTAGTAGGTGAAAAGATACGGGTACTGGGCTAGGATGACTTCTTCACGCTCCTGGGCTTGGATGGTTTCTTCACGTGGCCTCCTTGGCTCCATGATGCCGCCACCGCACCAAGACCAGCAGAATCACCTTGTTCTACAACACTTGCTCCTTGCGGTCGACAATCTAGACAACATCCTTTACAAAGGACGGATCTTCCTGGAACCCTTTTGGTTGAACTGGGATCACATGAGATGTGTCAGTCAAACACTTCCTCAGCATGTAGACATGAAACATGTCATTCACAGACATATCTGGTGGCAAATCCAGCCAATAAGCAACCTCACCGATCCTCTGGGTAATCTGGTATAGGCCAATATAGCAAGGACTTAGGTTCCCACTCTTCTCGAACCTCATGACACACTTGATCGGTGACATCTTCAGAAATATATAGTCTCTCACCAGAAATTCTAACGATCTCCGACTCTTGTCTGCATAACTCTTCTGCTGACTCTATGAAACCAACAACCTGCTACGGATCAGATCAACCTTGTCCGCATACAGTTGTACAAACTTAGGACCAATCACTTGACACTTTCTCACCTCGCTCTAGCAAACCGACGATCTGCATGACCTACTATACAAAGCTTCGTACGGCGCCATCCCGATGCTCGAGTGATAGCTGTTATTGTAGGCAAACTCAATCAATGGTAGACGGTCCTCCCAACTCCCTTGCAGGTCTAGGGCACATGCTCTGAGCATATCTTCCAGCGTCTGGATGGTCCTCTCTGTTTGACCATTCGATTGAGGATGAAATGCCGTACTATAGTTGAGCACTGTGTCAAAGGCCTCCTGTAGAGTTCTCTAGAACCTTGAGGTGAACCTCGTGTCTTTGTTTGACATGATGACATCGAAATACCATGCAGTCGAACCACCTTGGAAACATAAAACGCTGCCACATGGTGCATCAGAAGCTTCACCCGAATGGTCAGGAAGTGAGCAGACTTGGTTAGCTGATCCACGATCACCTATACGGTCTCGTTCTTCCTCTAGGACCATGACAAATCAGTCACAAAGTCCATGAAAATGTGCTCCCACATCCACACCGGGATATCCTATGGTTGCAAGGTTCCTTCAAGTCTCTGGTGCTCTGCCTTGACCAGTTGGCAGGTTGTACACCTCATCACATGGTTAGCAACATCCTTTTCTTCTAGGTTACCAAAAGTTTTGCTTTTGGTCTCGATATATCTTCGTATTCTTGGGATGAATAATGTACGTAGACTAATACACTTCATCGAGCAATCTCTGCCTAGCCTTCTCATACTGGATAGACGTATATCATACCTCAGCTCTCCATATGTCCCAGCAGAGAAATAAGGCTTTTGCCAGCCTCTAGCTTCCAAAACACAGCTTGAACAAATGGATCCAGTTGCTGATAAGCGACAATAAACTCTACCAACTTGGGGCGAATAGACAGGTTGGCCACCCAGGCGCCAACCGTTCCCCAAGCTTTCCGTTTTGGCCTGCAGCTTATCAGATCCTCCATTATGGTCCACTCCTTGACCATTAGGCTCGCTAACATGTGCATACACCTACTCAAAGTATCGACGACCACATTGGCTTTCCTAGGGTGGTAGGACAAGCTGAAATTATAGTCCTTCAGATACTCCACCCACCGACGTTGCCTCAAGTTGAAGTCCCTTTGAGTGAAGATATACTTCAAGCTCTAATGATTGGTGAAGACTTCAAATTGCTCTCCATACAGATAGTATCGCCAGAGCTTGAGAGCAAATACTACGACAACCATCTCCAAATCATGGGTCGGGTAATTTTTCTCATGATCCTTCAGCTAGCACAAAGCATATGCAATGACAACGTCCTGTTGCATCAGAACACACCCCAACCCAACACCACTGACGTCACTATACACAGTGAAGCTACCACTTCCTGAAGGCACAGTCAACATAGGGGCAGAGACTAGATGAGACTTTAGCTCTTGGAAACTCGCCTCACAAATATGGTCCCAACAAAATGGAACCCTCTTCCTGGTCAACTCTGTTAGAGGTGCGGCTATGGAGGAGAAATTCCAGATGAACCTCCTATAATAACCCGTCTGACCTAAAAAACTCCTGATCTTTGCCATAGTCCCGAGTCGCTCCCAATTGCTCACCGCCTCGACCTTGGCTATATCAACTTTGATGCTTTCTCCAGAAATCAAATGGCCAAGGAACATGACTTCACTCAGCTAGAACTCACACTTGAATAACTTAACGTACAACTGATGACGCCTCAGAGTATCCAAAATTGCCCTTAGATGCAAGGCATGAGTCTCCACATCAAGGGAGTAGACCAGCACATCATCAACAAAAACCACAACGAACTGGTCTAGAAAAAGGTTTGAAAATCCTATTCATTAGATCCATAAACATAGCCGACACATTGGTCAAGTTGAAAGGCATGATTGTGAACTCGTAATGTTCGTACCACGTTTGGAAAGCAGTTTTCTGAATGTCTGAGTCTTGTATCCTCAACTAGTGATACCTTGACCTCAGATCAATCTTCGAGAACACAGATGTTGACTGCAACTACTCGAACAAGTCATCAATGTGAGGTAAGGGATACTTGTTCCTCATCGTGATCTAATTCAGCATCCGATAATCTATTTACAGTCGGAGTGAACCATATGGACGAACAAGATAGGCGCTCTTCACGGAGACACACTCGGCCTGATAACCCCTTCTCTAGCAACTCCTGCAACTGAGTCTTGAGCTCTCGCAACTCCACTGGGGCCAGGCGATAGGGAGGCTTCGACACAGCATCAGAACTGGGGATTAAATTGATCGAGAATTCTATTTCCCTATGAAGTGGCATACTCTGTTCAGAGCTGGTGTATGAACAGTCAATCTATAGGAGTTAGACACTGTCTCTACTATTACTATCTGTCTCTGTTCTTGAGATTCAAATGTAAATTGATCAAGTGACTAAAAAGTCTTAACTATATCAATGATAAGAATGGGTAAGGGCAGAGGTGACTTTCTTCTAGTTCTCTTTACCTAAGTAATTGAGTCAGAAAGTCTACGATAGAGGTAGATCCTAGAATTCCTAGTCATCATCATATAAACAACATGGAATGTAGGAATATAAAATGATGAAATGTGGGAATCGTCTATAATGTTGTTTTGAACCCACCTATAAGTTGTGTACACATTCTCATACAATGTGGTCCCTCTAATTCCTCCATCTGAGGCTAGAGCATAGTTAGGACCCATGTATGACAAATAGTGTCCTAAATCATCAGGGGGGGCAAATTTACAGGAGACAAGGAGATTCCTGTAACTTGGGAAATTAAGTCCAGGGATACTTTAATATTAAGTCCACGTTACACAGAGTAAATTACTCCTCTATCTAGATCAACATTACAGCAATCAAAACAATTGTAAAATTATTTCACTAAATAGGGTACCCAGTAATGCTCATTTGTGACATGCAACAAATAGTGGTATCCTCTAATTAAAATTTGTTTCCTAAAGAAACTATCATAAACACCAAATATTCCAACAAAATTCTTCTCAGTGAACACTCCCCTCCTATCATTATCATCCATTTTTGCTAATTAATCACACAATATGATATTAAAAATTTTCACAAAAATAGCTAACAAAAAACAGAAATAAGGGGAAGATCTGCTTACTTCCCCCAAAATGGGGCAGATGACCTGTAACACCTGTAAAATTTATTTTGTAATTATTTACATTTTATGAATTTTATTCCTGGACGGGTGTTACTGTTTCCGAGGCCCGTTGTGTGGTTTTGTGCTTTTGGTCTTGGGCCTCGTGGACTGGCTTCTATTTGCGTGTTCCTGTGCGTGGTTTGGCACTGTGCTTGTGGGGCCCGCTTGTGTGTGGGCTGGTGGTTGCGGCTTGCAATTGGCCTCGTTGGTGGTGGCTGGCGGTTGGCTACTGTGCAGTGTGCTGGAGGCTGAGACGCACAGGTGGGCACGTTTTCAGCTGCTGCTGGCGTAGACTTTATAAGCTGCACCGCACTGCACCTCTTCTCGCCACCCGTTGCTTTCTTCTCCTTCCTTCTTCTTCCTTCCCCCTCCTCTTCGACGGCGCGCTTCTTCTCCACCTTCCCCCACCTTCTTTCTCCTCTTCCCCACTTTTCCTCCTCCTTCTCTTCCCTTCTCCTTCCTCTTCTTCCTTTCCACTCGTCTCCCCACCCCCTCTGTTTCCCCTGTATCCCATTTGCGTGCGCGCTGATAGAGAGAGAGAGGAAGAGGTTGAGGGAGTGAAGCGGAGGGCTGTGGTTGCTCGTGGTGGTGTGCAGAGCTCGCGTGGAGTGCCTCGTGGCCGTGGTTGCGCCGAAGTTCGTCGGAGTCGGCCGAGGATGGCCGGAAGCATTTCTCAGGTACGTATCTCCACTCCTTATAATAGAGAGCATGGAATTGGTAGAAAATGCTAGGATTGCATGAAATCTAGATTTCCTTTCCTAGAATTTATTGTGATTTCTTGAGGATTTATGGAGCATTTTATGGGCATTTATGCTAGTGGTTGTGTTTTGGGTCGTTTTGACCCTTTTGCCTTTGTGATTTTGTATCTTGATGCTTGGTGAATGGATTTTAGATTTGTTTGTTGGGTTTTGGAGTAGACTTGAGGGTCTACACCATGTGTTTTATGCAAGATTTTTGATGTTTGTTTAGGGGGTCCGATCGGAGGTCCCAGTTGGGGCGATTTCGGACGATAGGGTTTGGGCCGTTTTCTTATTTGGCAGAATTCGGCATATCGAATGGAAACGGCATACCGAATCAGGAGATTTCGACATACCGATTCTGTTTTGGCGTACCATTTTTCTATCAGTTTAGGTCCTCTTGTCGGAATTCGGTCTTCTGTTTTTGGACGGTATACCGAATTTGACTTGAGTGTTGACCGTTGACCCCAATTCGGCATACCGATTTAGAATCGGCATACCGAACCAGGGGATTTCGGCAAGCCGATTCTGGGCCCAAGTGTGTTTGCAAATGTGTTTTGATGGCTTTCTGGATGCCGTGTTTTGTCCTTGTGAGAGGGGATTGTGGGCCATCAGTGGTGGTCCCTCGGGACACCTGATGCGCCGTTTTGGC
>JAMKQA010008252.1:0-10379 GCA_024699735.1 Posidonia australis | reverse complement strand
GGATCCTTACCCGCATTTCTGGTTTTCGTAGACCTTTCTTTTTATTGTTCGCATGATTTTTCATGTTTATGGTTTTCCTCGTCTTCCATAATAGACTAGGTGGCGACTCCTGCATTTTGCATTTTATTTTGCTTCTTCGACGTGATTCTTGTCGACCGATTTCGCATCTTTTTGCGGAATCTCCTCGCCAGCATGGTTACATAACTGATTAGCATTTGCACCTCGTTCTCCACACACCACATACACACACTCCACCGTTGAACTAGTGCATCACGTTGCACCAGTTCGGTAGGAACAACAACCCAAGAAGAGGCACAGTCGTCGCTTTGAAAGTGACTTCACTCCACTCGGAAGGCCACTGAGTGCCCTCTTCCCTCAGATTGTGTCACTTCTGCGACTACCAGATCCTCGTCCTCCACCAGACCCACTCCCAAAGTGGTACGACACAGGAGCGCAATGCGATTATCATCGAGCCCCGGGGCACTCAACTGATAATTGCCACACTCTCTGGGATGTTGTGCAAATCTTGATCGACAAAGGAGCTATTGACATCAATGCACAGGAAGCAGCCCACACACACACTTGCACACACACGTGCACACCATAGAATAGCCGACCTTACAGTGTCAGGGCCTGCAAGCTCCAAGGATATTGGAACCTCAGGGGTTTTCCCCTTTCTCCCAGTTTTTCCCGAGGAATCCATCGGGCTTCTTCTTTTTTCCCTAGCTTGTACTCTCCTTGCTTCTTTTTGGCAGCACATGTGTATGCTGCTCTTGTTCTTCTTCCCCATTTGCCTAGTTTGTCTTTCTTTCTTTTCTCAGTTCTGTTCGGTGCCACTCATATGCGCCACTCCTGTTCTTGTTCCACTATGGGGGGGTCCAACCTTAGAGTTTGTCGGTTTGCCATGAGCTGATCTAACCCAACACGTGCAAATACCCTGGATCAAGTGGGAGCAACCGTCACAGCAGATATCAACTCAGACTGAGATACATTTTTAAATTTCATCAATAGATTCAACATTCACCTTGGCAGTCTCAGTCTCAATCTCAATAATGGTTGTGATGGCTATAGATACACTTGTCTTGATTCCAATTTCCAGTGGCACTACAAGGAGTTATCATAGACCCTAATGGCATCGACAAACATCAATGACAAGGACTGGAGCTGTATCCTTTTCTTGTGTTCCTTTGTTTTCTTTCTGCATCATCATATATCAAAACATAAAAAAAATAATAAAAAAAATCACAAAAGATAAAAATAGCAAAAGGAAAAACATAAATAGAAGAAAAACATCAAGAACAATTAGAGGGTAGTTTGCTTGTCATTAACATTCTGCCCGATGATGAAAATCGGAAAAGCTCGCCAATGTGAGAGTAGATTATCCCTCCTCAGTTGTCACTACTTAGACAGCCAGGTTAGCAAGGGAGCCACCGAACATCCAAGCCAGACGAAGTGTCCAAGCTCCATAAGGATCCTGCACCTCCAAGAGGGAGATAAAATGTTAGGGGCGACTGAGTGTGAGCCAGAAAAGAAAACATGCATTTGCAAGGGCATAAAAGAATAGAGAAGACAGAAGGCGAAGACAAAAGTTAGCCCATGAGTGAAAGGTGTGCGTTGTAGCTCTACCCTTACCATACCTTGGAGAGGAGTTGGAGTACGCACTTGGTCAAACCACACCTCCGAGGGACTGACCCACCCTCTTGCAATAAAGGCCTCTTGAATAGACCCGGCGCTCATTACCTCCAAGACAAGGTTAGAGTGAAACCGCGTGCCTATGAGGGAGTAAAAGAAAAAATAATGATGTTGCAAAGAAAAGCAGGTGCAGGACCTTAAAGAGTTTGGCATGGAGCCAGGTCCACCGCAATACCCTGTAGTGAGTTCGAGTGCCACCCTACCCAATGAGATCCACCTAACGACTTACAAGTCTTTGTAGTGGCAACTGAGTCGAAGGTGTCATCCTCCTCTAAGGGGCAAACAGCTTTCCAACATAACTGAGGGCAAACAAACGACCAAACTAAACAAGCAAATGGTCCAGATAATGAACTCATTGAGTAAGCAAGACAGTAAATGCAGATAACAAGCACTAAAATCACAAGACATGCATTTCTTGATCAAGATAAGTCATTCTTAAATAGCTAAATTGCTCACAATGATAAAGTCCACCACAATAGTCATAATCATCAAAATTTTGCTTCGATGACTTCTCCTTGTTTGCATATGAACTTCTTCAATAGGAATTGTTGCTGGGAACCTTCAACCAGGGGTATGTCAGCTGCTTAGTGGTTAAAGAGAATAAGCAGGAAAAACACCAGTTACAGCATAATCGAGCTAGTACTTTCAACCAGGGGCATGTCAACTGCTCTTTGGTTGAAAGTCATATATCATGTGCTTGACAGAACATCCACTTGCTTTGTAACTGATCTAGAGCCTTCGACCAAGGGCATGTAAACTGCTTTGTGGAAAGGAGGACCGTTTTGAGAACGATATTATTGTCCAAATGATGGTCAAGTGCACATTTTCATAGAGAAGCGACATTCATAGTGGCTCCAACAAAATGACAACCACAGCAGAACATTACAGCCAATCAAGCATCAAGTCTGCGACATCACTGACATGTCAGAAGCGCTCTGAATTCGCAATGGCATTAGCATAGAACAACAGATCCTCAACTACTTCAACAGATATTCCCCACAATGACGACGATCTAGGGTGCACTGGTACTTGAATAAGATCCCCTTGGCGAACTCTTATTGGCAAAACAAGTTATCTAGATCCCCCAGCATTCCTCTGTTCCTTCTTTCAGTGGCATCCTTAGCTTTCCGATACCAGGGACATGTTAGCTGCCTTTTGGTGTCACTCTTATGTCATCTATCCTCTTAGCATTCTTCCCTCTGGACCATCACCAACAACTTCTCGGTGGGCGTGTCCGCCTTCCAACACACGGACCATCACTGCCAGCTTCTCGGCTGATGTGTTCATTTGTCATCCCCCTCGAACCATCATCGTCAGCTTCTCGGTTGATGTGTTCATTTGTCGACCCTCCTGGATCGTCATCGACAGCCTCTCGATTGACGAGTCCGCTCTTCGACACTCGGACCATCACTGCCAGCATCTTAGTTGATGTGTTCGTTTGTCATCCCCCTCGGACCGTCACCGACAGCCTCTTGGTTGGCGAATCTGCTCCTTGGCACTCGGACCATCACCGCCAGCTTCTCGATTGATGTGTTCGTTTGTCATCCCCCTCAGACTGTCATCGACAGCCTCTCGGTTTCCAAGTCTGCTCCTCGACACTCAGACCATCACTGCCAGCTTCTCGGTTGATGTGTTCGTTTGTAGGCCCCCCTGGATCGTCACCGACAGCTTCTCGGTTGGCGAGTCCGCTCTTTGGCACTTGGACCATCCCCGCCAGCATCTCAGTTGACGTGTTCGTTTGTCATTCCTCCTAGATCGTCACCGACAGCCTCTCGGTTGGCGAGTTCACTCCTCGGCACTCAAACCATCACTGCCAGCTTCTCAATGATGTGTTCGTGTGTCTCTCCTCCTACATCGTCATCGACAGCCTCTCGGTTAGCGAGTTCGTTCCTCGGCACCCGAACCATCATCGCCAGCTTCTCGGTTGATGTGTTCGTTTGTCTTTCCTCCTGGACCGTCACTAATAGCCTCTCGGTTGGCAAGTCCGTTCCTCGGCACTCGGACCATCATTGCCAGCTTCTCAAGTGTTGTGTTCGTTTGTCATTCCCCTGGATCATCACCGACAGCCTCTCAGTTGGCGAGTCCGCTCCTTGACACTCGAACCATCACTGCCAGCTTCTCAATTGATGTGTTTGTTTGTCATTCCCCATGGACCATCACCGACAGCCTCTCGGTTGGCGAGTCCCTCCTCGGATCTCAGATCATCACTGCCAGCTTCTCAGTTGGCGTGTTCGTTTGTCATTCTCCTGGATCGTCACCGACAGCCTCTCGATTGGCGAGTCCGCTCCTCGACACTCGGACCATTACCGCTAGCTTCTCGGTTGATGTGTTTGTTTGTCATTCCTCTCGGACCATCACCGCCAACTTCTCGGTTGATATGTTCATTTGTTTTTTCCCCCTAGGACCGTCACTGACAGGCTCTCGGTTGGCGAGTCTGCTCCTCGGCACTCGGACCACCACCGCTAGCTTCTCGGTTGATGTGTTCATTTGTCATAACCCTCGGATCGTCACCGATAGCCTCTCAGTTGGGGAGTCTGTTCCTCGGCACTCGGACCATCACTGCCAGCTTCTCAATTGATGTGTTCATTTGTCATTCCCCTGGATCATCACCGACAGCCTCTCGGTTGGCGAGTCCGCTCCTTGGCACTCGGACCATCACCGTCAGCTTCTGGGTTGATGTGTTCGTCTATCGGCCCCCTGGATCATCACCAACAGCCTCTCGGTTGGCAAGTCTTCTCTTCGACACTCGGACCATCACTGCCAGCTTCTCAGTTGATGTGTTCGTTTGTCATTCCCCTGGATCGTCACCGACAGCCTCTCGGTGGGTGAGTTTGCTTTCCTAGTCTTCGAACCATCACTGCCTGCTTCTCGGATGATGTGTTCAGTTGTCCTCCCCCTCGGACCATCACTGCCAGCTTCTCTGTTGATGTGTTCGTTTGTCATCCCCCTTGGACCATCACCGCCTGCTTCTCAGTTGATGTGTTTGTTTGTCTTCTTCCTGAATCAGCACCGCCAGCTTCTCGTTTGGCTGATTCGCCTTTTTTCACTTTGTCTTCTTCTACCGGTGTCTTTCCGTTGAGTCTTGTGTCGAGTCTTTCTCGGGCAAGTATCCCAAACTACCCAAGCAATCCCGGTGGTGCCTAATGGATCCCCCACTCTCTTCCTTTTGGGTTGGTGGCCCAAACTACCCGGATGACTTCCGTGACCAATCACTTCCCGGTTGGCAGGCACCGTGAGTCCTGTCTGGTGCTTCTCCTGGTAGGTGCGATATCGATCATATCTCTTTGGAGCTGATTGGTTGTCACCTTTTTATAGCTTTGTTGTGCTCATCCGTTTGACCTCGGCTGTGGCGACAGGATCTCTGGCACAAACCTCTGGTATGTTCCTGGCTAGTGGCTGATTGCTGGTGGTTTGCTCTCGCTTGTGGTTTCATGTGGGGTGTCTTTGTCAACCCGGAGCATCGATCTCTATTCTACTTGACCTCCGACCTCGCTCAGGGTGGGGCATCTGTAGACCCCCCAATTTTCTGATTTTGCAGGATGGAGATGTGGTGCCTGAGCTCTGACTTAACCGAAGCCTTTTAATTCATGGAGACCCAATTAGGTCCATGAAGGCCCATTAAACCCTAGTTGGGCTCATTGGGGCCCATAAGGCCCATTTAAGCTCAATTAACTCTTTCAAGGCCAATTTGACTTCACAAAAGCCCATTTAACCTAACCAAGGCCTTTTAATTCATGGAAGCCCAATTGGGCCCATGAAGGCCCACATAAGCCCATTGAACCCCCATTTAGCCCAGTTGGGCTCACAAGCCCATTTTAGGCCTATTTGACTTCATGGAAACTCTTTCAGCCCATTTGGGCCCATTTAGCCCTAATTGGGCCCATGCGGGCCCACAAGGCCCACATAGGCCCATGGAGGCCCATGAAGCCCACATAAGCCCATGGTGGCGCATGAAGCCCACAAGGCCCGCAATGGCTCAGTCCACATCTTCTCCTATTTGTATTTTCACCAAAGTCAGACCTATTTTTACCAAAATTAAACCCAAAATCCTCCTTCAGTTATCTCACTGAATCCATTTTCTTCACTTTTCTTCACTTTTCTTCCTCCCTACCCAAAATAATCAAAAAATTTCACTTTTCTTCCTCCTTACCCACTGAATCCATTTTCTTCACCAACTTCACACGAGATCAACCAGAACCCACCTCCTTACTGAGCTCATTATCTCACCGTCAATCCAGGCAGCAAATCAAAGCGTCTCTAGCCATTGGATGGGTCACCGGAGAGGCTAAAATCGCCATCCATCTCTGTCAGCGAGCAAGGGCGCAGACCGGTGCGTGTGAAGGACAGCCGTTCGCTGTCTGCTGAGCTATCATAATGGCGGTCAGAGTTTGTATCCATTTTGTTAGGCATCGCGCGCCTGGTCGGACCAAATTGGTTGGGTTTCGACGCACCTTCTGGATCACACGAGAGAGCGAGGAAGCGAGCTCCAAAGAGCCGGAGCCGTCGTGGAGGAGGAGAGGGCGCCATTTCCAAAGCTCCGGCGAGGCGTAGTCTCCTACCAGGTACACACTGATCCCTCCTATTCATCTGATTTCCAATCCTCCTGACCTTCCTCTCTCTTTCTGGAGTGTCTTCAAAGGATCCAGAGTGATCCCTTGGCCTTTGGCGCTCCAACGTGCCCCGCCGTCGCCATACTCCGGCGACTGAGAAGGGGGGGCAATCTAGGAATTCTCTTGGACCCTCGAGCCCTCTCTCCTCCTCCTTTGGCCACTCTGGCTCTCCTCAGACCTCCGCATTGTCGTTCCGCCGCTCCCAGCAGTCCGCCCGAAGATCTCAAGAGAACGCGCCCATCCAGCCGTCGCCAGAGAAGACGACCGTTCCGATTGAAGACCGCGAGCCTCCTGCTGCTCTGCGCCCCTCCGACGTTTTAGGAACCTTCTGCCATGTCTCGCAAGCACCCTGGAGCCCTCAGGATCATGTCTTGGCCACTGGAGCATCCCAGCAACGCTGCTCGCCTGAGGGATCCACGGCGGCGACAGCTAGGCCACCACCTCGCTGCGCCAGCTTCCATGCCGCTTCGAAAGAAGCCCTGAAGCATCTCACAGCCACTAGGAGCCCTGGACCACCGCTCTTCCACCTCCAGAGGTCTCCACCTTCCTCGATGCCGTCGCTGGAGTCCCGCGACGGCAAAGGGTGTGGGGAGGATTCTCCCGCCGTCCGATCGCGCATCGGCTCCGGCAGATCTCCCTCCTTCTTCCCCTCCTTGCTTCCAGTGGGGTCTGATCTAAGATCAGACCACTAGAGGCCCCATTGGCCTCCTCTGACGGCCGTCGGCGGCGGAGCTCCGTCGCCGGCGCCGTCGTTGTTTTTTCTTATTTCTTTTAAAACTTTAAAAACTTTTTAAAATAAAATCCAAGAGTTTTTACTTTTCTTGCATTTAGGTCCTTTTATTGCATCTAGGTCCATCTGTCATTTTTCCAAAATGTTTCAAATAAAGTTTTAACTAAAAATATTACATGTTTTACCCAAAACATTTAAAGTAATGTTTTCTAAGTTTAAAACTTTAATAAAAGCCCTCTAGAGTTCTTTGAATATATTTTGTTTCAGACAAATTGCATAGAAGACCCTAGATTTCCTTGGATTGTTTCTGATAGTTCATTTTCTTTGTGAAACTCGCATTGGAGCCCTTGTATTCTTTTAAATGTTTTAGAATGCTCATTTTTTATGGTTTATTTACATTTAAGCCCCTACATTCTTCTGAAATCATTCAGGATGTTGTTTTTGCTGGTTAAATTACACTTTAGCCCTCTGTCTTTACAGAATTCTTATGGATGCTTTTTTCTGCTGGACAATTTACAGTTTAGCCCCTATGCTTCATTGATATTACTCTGCTTGCCTGTTTTCAGGGGTAAAATGACTATTTTGCTTTTGAAACTTCCTGGATCATTTCTGAGACATTTTTCTTGCATTTTTATCCTTATTTTATGCAGAATTATTTTCAATGCATGTTTTAGTGGTAAAATTGCATTCTGACCCCTAGAGAACTTCATTTTGACTAGGAATGCACATTTGGCCCTATATTTCTTCATAATTGCATAGAATGTGTTTTCCTATGTATTTTCAATGATTTGGGCTTTGGAACTTCAGTTTTCCTCGGAATTTGGCCTTTTTGCACAAAACCCCCTGCATCTTTCATATTTGCATCACCTTGCATTTTGCATGGCCTTTCACATCTTTTTGTACGGATTTTCTCGTCTTCTCTTCATGGTTTTGCACACATTTTCCTAGCTTGATTTCGACTTGGTCTTCTCCCCTTTCCCTAGATTTTCCTCGATTTTCCGTGGTTTTGACTTTTTTGGCTTTCCATCGCCCTGAGGGCGTACAGTAAAAGGCTTACAAAGTCGACATGGTCCCGAAATGAGGATTATTTTCCCCTTTTTGATTTTCTCGGATTTATCCCAATTTCTGTTGTTTTACGAGACGCTTTCTGAGAATTTCACGATTTTCCTCATCGCCCAAGGACGTACAGTAAAGCGGGCATTCTCAATGCCTACATTTGTCCCTCGGATTAACTTTTTCCTTTTATTTCATTTCTTACTTTGATTTGGCATGTTTTCAATCATCTTCATGCATGAGCATATAGAATAAGCAAGCATACATTCATTAGACCATTGATAGTAGGAAAACCTAGAAAGACTGAGTTTTCTCAGGCGCATGGGGGTGCCTAACCCTTTCTCCATGCATAACCTGAATCCTTACTCTTTCTCTAGCCCACATCATTTATGCATTGTCCATTAGGCACGGATCACACATGCATTCTGCATTTTGTTTTGTTTCTTGATTTTCTTGTGTGTTCTTTGGTTTTCCTCGTCTTTCCATTAAAAGACTAGGTGGCAACTCCTTTCCATATCCTTTTGTCTTCCCTTGGTGTTTTTGGGTCTTATCTCTTCTTCCAGATTCACCATTTTCGCCATGATCGTATCGGATCTCCTCGTGTGTTTCCGCACACGGAGTAGTAAGAGAGCCGCACTAGGGTTCCACCGACATGGTCACATAACGCACTAGCTTTGTGGAGATTTTTGGTCTAATTTCCTAAATATATAAAATGATTTTGAAATGGTTTTTTCAAAAAGATGATTTGGGCCATTCTGGAAAATGATTTTCCTAGTTTTGTATGTGTGAACCGAAACATCATGGGATTGTGTCGTCAGGACCAGGGAATGTGACGACATTCTTGAGTGGTCGGGCGCGTCTCCTTGGTTGAGATTGGGGGCCGAGAGACCGAGGCGAGTGTTCATCGGATCTTGGAGGTAGGATACTCCCTAACTATTGTTCGTGGGGTCGAGGTTGAGGTCCACGGGTTGAGGTATCTCGTGACATGATGGGGAGGTATGATACTCCTACTGTAGCTGTGAGCATTGAGGCTTGGGTGTTGTCGAGTGTGGAGGTATGACTCTCCCTTCTAAGCACTATGTGAAGGACGTCGTGATGAGGCGTACCCTATGGTGGCTAGTGTGGGTGGAACATATACCTTGTAGTTTGTAGCATCTTGAGAGACAAGACTGCCTTCCTAGAGGGGTTGGCTTTGTAAGGGTTCTCCTGGTGGAAGAATCATGGGATAGTGTCACTCCAGCACAAGGTGGTGCCATCGTGGCAGTGTAGTGCACTTTGATGGTTGCTTGTGGCTAAAGTTGGTTGCCTAGCATCATGATTCCCAACTCATTGTGTGTGGTTATGGCCATTGAGGGCCTTATTCGTGGTTTTAGGATGGTGAAGCCTTGTTTGCTGTTTTGACCAGTGTGAGCCGCATTTACTATGGTTTTTGGCCTATTGGGCCTGGTCAATTAGTGTTGTTGGTTTTGGAGAAAATGATTTGCAAAATGATTTTAAGGAAAAACAAATAGATTTGTTTTCCATTGTTTTCATGTAGTGTGTACTAGGTGACTTTCGTAACTCATGCTTGTTCTTCGTGGTTTTTGAGTTATAGGTGTAGACATGCAAATGGGTTTTAGCATAGTGTACATAGTTTAGAGCATTGTAGCCATATACATAGGTTCTTGGTAGTTGATATTTCTATTTATCTTTTAATTTCCTATAATTTAATTTATTTTAAATTATTATGGGAATTGGGACGTTACACAATACAAACATTCCTTGCCTGCTCACCTCTTAATAAATAAAGACATGTATTAGCATTTAGGATATAAGATTAAGAGTTTAGGATTTAGGCTTAGGATTTAAAATTAGGATAGAGAGAACATTCCTCTCTGCTCTTAAAGGAGGAGATACATAAAGGAACTAGTGGTAGTCCATTTAGATAGAATGATAGGTCACAAGCTCCCCACCCTATTGCTCCTTGGGAGCCATCACTCGGCAAGTGTAGTAGTTAATTCCTCACTTCGAGTAACACTCTCGAGGATGTTTGTAATATCTAGGCCTAATTATCTAGGTAATGTAAACTATGAGTGTAACCATGCCGGCGAGGAGATTCCGCAAATGAATGCGAAATCGGACGGCAAAATCACGTCGAAAAACATAAAACAAATGGAGTCGCCACCTAATCTATTATGGAAGACATGGAAAACCAAAACATGAAAATAAATCATGCAAAAACAAAAGAAAAGGACAAGTCTACGAAATAAAACCAGAATGCGGGTAAGGATCCCTGTTACGCACGAGGAAGGTGT
>JAMKQA010008250.1:0-11162 GCA_024699735.1 Posidonia australis | reverse complement strand
CCCCCCCCCCCCCCCCCCCCCCCCACCTCTGTCGCCGAAGTGTGGCGACAGCGGGGCACGGCGAAGTTCCGCTAGCCAAGGGATCACTCTAGATCCCTTAGCCAAGGGATCACTCTGGATCCCTTGGAAGCACTCGAGGAAGCAGAGGAGAGGCTATAGGATCAAAAAAACTAACAATTAAGAAAGCTAAGAGGAGCGTACCTGATTGGAAATGCCTCGCCAGAGCTCTGCCATGGCTGCTTCCCTTCTCCACGACGGTGTTGGCTCTGGAATTCTCTAGAGCACTCCTCCTTCCCTTCTCGCGTGGTGAAAAAAAAGATCCCTAAACCATTGCCTTCCTCCTCCTTATATAGGCGACGAAACCCAACAATACGCTGCAACAACCCATAACAGACTGCAACAGAAACCCGACATCTCATAACCAACCAGCACCACAGTTGTCCCCCACGCACCTCCATCTTGCCTGCCCATGCGTCGACAGTGATCAACGGCTGTCCAAGCTCGCGACGACACATCCGGTGGCACTAGCTCGAGCCTGGTTGCTGCTGGTCAACTTGGTGAGATAGGCTAGACATGGTTGGGTTGTTACTAGCTGGTAATGTTAAGGAAGAGGAGGGAAATGATGGGTTGAATCATGGTTTTGGCTTGGTTAATTTGGAAGAAGAAAAAGAAGAAATGGGTTGAATGATGGATTGATTCATGGGCCTAAGTGGGCTTAATAGGCCTTGGTGGATTTGATAGGCTTTCATGGGCGTAAAGGGCCTTCACAAGCTTTTGGGTTCAATTTGGGCGTAATTGGGCTTAATGGGCCTTGTGGGCCCCCATGGGCCCAAATGGGGCTAAGTGGGTTCAAATAAGTCTTGTGGGCCCAAATAAGTTCAATTAGGGTTTAATGGGCCTATGCGGGCCTTCCTGGGCCCAAGTGGGTCATCATGAATTAAATGACTTAATGAGGGTTTGAGCTCAGCCACCACATCTCCATCTTGCAAAATCAGAAAATTGGGGTGTCTACAACCGACATACCTGAATATCACACTTTTCCAGCACATTTGGATAGCACACCAAGTTAGCATACCTTATTGGAGCATCAAGCTGGAGCATGATACAGGCACACAGAGGTGGCGCACTTACAAGGCGCACCTAATTGGCTAGCGACCTGGAAACCGTTGTTGTGCGCCACTGAGGTGCGCCAGAAATCTTGTTCATTTACCTAACGATGCTCCGGCCATCATACTCATGATGTGCTATTATTCTCTACTGTAATCAGCATGATGATCATTCATTTGGTCTTGGGTGGAGTCCCTTGGTTTCCTAAGGCCTTAGAACATCCAAAATTCCTAAGTTCCATTCACTATATAGTGCCTTTGATAGCCATTGGTGAAGGAGGTTTGAAAAAGAAAGAGAGGAGGAGCCTTTGCATCTTAGCATAGAAATACTCACAACCTAGCCTCTGCCTATAGCTAAAACTTCCACCTCTAAGCAAGAAATCACTCACTTAGCATAGGAAGAAATCCCTTCACCCATATCCTCCACAAAACCTCTCATCTTGCATCACTTGAAGACAACTTGGGAGGAAAGAGACTTCTGTTTTTCAGCCACTAAAGCCTATCTCAAGCCACTCGTAGAGAGGAACAAGAGCATAGCAATTAGGTAAGCATTCAGTCCTTTTCATGTAGCTAGAGTACCATATTCATGAGGTATGGGGTTTTTCCATATATATTGGCTCTTTTGGAGGAATTCTTCATGATAGATTGTATGCTGAATTTTATGTTTGCTGGACCATATTGAATGATCTTTATTGAGATAGCCATCGCTACTCAGTATGTTGTTTCCTTTGTATGTTGTAATTTTGGTTTTGTGCATTAGCCATCGCTTTGTGATCTTTATTCAGATAGGAGTGTGGTCTCTGTGAGGCTTCCTGTCTTTGAGAACAAGACCCATTTATAGTTTCATGAGATTGTCACCCATTCCTTTATAGCTTCATGGAAGAGGGGTGAACTGATGTGTGTCTAGGGTTTTGGCATCAAGGAGGAGTTTTCAGACAGTCTTTAGCATATTTACATGATTTCATATTAACATGGCACATTCCATTTACTATTTGTTCTGTAGTTTCTAGGTCTCACCTCAGAGGCACACAAAACTGGCACATATCAGTGGCGCACTGAACTGGTGCACCAGACAGGCCACTGCCTGTTTTAGTGCGCAAATAGTAGCTTTTGGCATGTTATTTTGCAAGATTCTCGATTTGTTTCGATTCTGGTTTTTCTTGTGTGTTTTCTTGGATGTACCAGGATCATACTTGCATGATTTTATACTTATACATGCATGATAATATAGGTTTTGCATGTAACAAAGTGAGGACATTAGCTACTCGGTATTAGTGGCTTCATGGCCATGTCGATGTAGTATCTTTGCACTGAATAGCATTACAGAGCATTAGGACATGTCCTACAGTCGCTCTACCCATATTTAGTATAAGGCACAACGTGCATATAACATAGCATTGTATATCACCCTTGGGCGTACAGAAACAAGCTGCAAAGCCAACATAGCCAAACAAGTGAACGAAAAGCCATGAAAGGCCGACATGTCAGGCGCACGGGGGTGCCTAATACCTTCCCGATGTGTAACAGGGATCCTTATCCAACTTTCTGGTTCGTAATGAATTTTTCCGTTGACACGAATCATGTACATTTGCCTTGTTTCGTTGTTTTAAAATAGTTTTCATTGTCTCCCGTTTTTAGGTAGATTTGGTGGCGACTCCTGCATTTCATCGTTTTTTTATCATTTTTTGCCATGACTTTGTTAGCCCTCGGGCGTTCGACCTTTCTTGCCACATGTGAGGCAGTCGTCGGCATGGTTACAGGAACTGACGACTCCGCTAGAGAAACCCCAGATCCCGACTTTCATTTCGGCTTTTTTCATTTACTTTGACTTTTTCGCTTGTTTGCTTGTTTCCTATTCTTTGCTTCCCCCTTTGTAGCATAAGTTGCCTTGTTTACATTTTATGCATGCTTTTTGTGTGGTGGATGTTTTCTTTTTGTACATTTACTATGCCACCACTTTTACACATGACATGCGCATGCCTTTTGTTTGTTAATTGGTGTTTGTCTTGAATGTTTTCTTCTCCTTTTGCACTTGTCATAATTAGGAGATTAGAGACATGTTTTCCTCTCTTTTTGGTTAATAAAAACATAAAAACAAAAATAAACAAATAAGACAAACTAGTGACAAATTGCAAACTCTCCCCAAAGGTTTAATAAATTTACGAGTAAAAGACTTAAAGCATATTTTACATTCATCATACAGGGCATGCTTCTTCTCCTCTCTTGAGTCCACCTACAGTTCGCGAAGGGTAATTCCCGGTTTCTCATTCTATGACTTTGGTGTGGGATGAGAAATTAGTCTATCCCCTACTATCGGTGGTAGTGTCGGTGTTAGTAGAGAGTACAGCCTACTGCTTTGGCAGAGGACGAGGCTCCAAACGCATCACCCGTTCACTGCCTAAGCTTTGGCAAAGATTTAAAGCAAGAACCTTTACTTTCTAGCCTTGAGTAGACGGCTTGTTAGAACACCCCTAGATTGTGAGAGAGTGCATATTTGAAGCATTCATGCATTTGCATTCATACCACCATAAACACTGCATCATCTTATTTGGTTTGGTCTCAGGTTTTTAACCTGATTCTTGTTTTTGTGCAATCAGTATTGATCCATGTGCAAGTTCCTTAGCCGGAGCTCGAGGTTTTCTTTTCACTAACACTCGGTGCGATCTGATTTTCAACCATATCCCTTGAGTTACTTGTCACTTTCGACGATAGCTCATCCTAAGCTTCACCCTTTTGTTGCTTAGCAAACCAGCGAGCTTCATCCTTCTGTTGCCTAGGAGGAGAGCCCTGTTTCGATCACTCCTTCCTTTGTGTCGGTTCTCGTCATCTCAGTTGTCTCCACTTTTGCCTTAATATCGAGAGGACCCTCCTATACCTTGTCGAGACCCCTGCTAACATCTCAGTATTGTGTCTCTTTGTAACGCCCCAACGCTACACAACAATACAAAAACTACCCAAAGCAACTAATTAAATCTAAATTAACAAAATTAAATAAGTAAAGCCAAACACCCAGACCTATGTGCGGCGAAAGTGGCTCTAAAATGATGCACCGGACAAGACTGCACATCCTCTAAGCACCTGAGACAAGGCAAAAGAAAACCATGCGTGAGTGATAGGAATGTCACTCAGTACGCGTCCCAAGAGCAACAACAAAATCCGACAAAAACTCCATATTGAGGGTGTAGATACCTCGATTTTGAGGTGACTCACAGACAAACTCCCTAAAAAAATGTTGCTTCGGACATAGCAGGCCTAACCACATCGAAATCCTATCTGACATTTGATTAGCCCAAGATAATCGCACTAAACCACGATCGCAAGCCCGACCCATTTGATAATCCAGGCAGCCAAGTGGTAAACCTAAACCCATAATTAGCACATCATTTAGAAGCCTTAGTGGGAGCACTTTGATTGAGCACCTACATGGCACACCTTTGAGGCGCACGAACATGGCGCACTAAGTGGGCTCACCATCATGGCGCGCCATGCTAGCGCACAACCTCTTTTCAGGTACTAGTTGTTGGTTGTCCATCTTCTACACTTGTAACCCCCATATACGAATATTCTCTTTCGAACCTACGTAAGTCTTTTGGTTTCCACGCCCATTGACAACCAAGACTTTACATTTCCACCTTTAAAAGCTACCCATAAACTACACCTTTTCTTCTTCTTGGTCATATTGGCATCTCAAAGGAGACGATTCCCCAATACTTGTTGCATCCCTGAGCTTTCTCTGAATCTCTCAGCTGTGTCTGAAGCAACCAGAGAGAGATATCTCGAGCCACCAAAGGAGGAAACACCACAAGTATCTTCCCCTTTCCCTCTTTCATATGATCTTTGCATGTCACCTTGAATGAAGCTTACACTGTGAACTTCGCTGATGTGATGTGTTTGTTTATTTTGATGTTTGTTTGCACTTTTTGTTTAGTTTGGTAGTGGATCATGGTACTCTTTTATAAAGTTATTTGCACTGTTTGTTCATCTTGATGTTTGTTTGCACTGTTTGATCTTTTGGCGATGTATCATGGTCCCTATGAGGCTATTGGCCACTGAATACGGGCTGTGGTACACCCCTTTGCATGCCATGTCATTCTCCCATGCTCCCTCAATCAATCTGGATACCTAAATGCATCTCAAGAGCCTCTATAGATTATTGCAGCCCTAGGGAACCCATAAATAGGCATGGATAAGAAAAGAGAGAGAGGAGTGTTTTGGTCTTGATTGTTTAATATGATTGTATTCCCTGACATCTAGATTAGTCCCCTGAATAGCTATAAGTAAAGTTGATTGCATGCATCCTGCCCAGACTCTGAAATCAGATCGCTGTCTGAAATAGAGCACCTGTAGTGTACGATTTAGGAGCACTAAACTGGCACACATCACTCGTGCACCATCAAGACACACTAGACTGGCGCACATCACTGACGCACCAAGCTGGTGCACCAATCTAGTTGTAGGATGAAAATAGTAGGTTTTGCATCATGGTTTGCATATTATCCTGGTTGTCATGGGGTCGGATTTTTTTTTAGTGTTTGTTCCTAAATATACCATGATCATGCTTGCATAGTTTTACCATCTAATAACTCTGTTTGCATTAGTTTTGCATCTAGTAGAATAGTAATGCTTACTACTTAGGTCTTGTGAATTGATGGCCTTTTTTGTTCTTGTCAGTGAAATCCTTTTGCACCGTTCCGCGATTCAGACTTTGAGTAGCCCAGTTGAACAATAAGACATGGCTCATTCCCCACTTCACGTATATTTGGTTTTAGATACAACACTAGGCACAACATGCATGTGACATGACACTGCATACCACCCTTGGGTGGCTAAGAATAGGTTGCAAAGCCACCTTTACGAAAGATGCTCAAACTATACTCATCACTATATCAGGCACTGCATACCGTTCTCAATGCATTCACTCTCACAACATCTTTAAAATCCCACCTTTACAAACCTCAAGAATGCCAAGTAGGTTCTACGCTACATCAAAGGCACAATTCACCCCAACATGTGCTTCAGGCGTCCCCCT
Source organism: Posidonia australis (assembly GCA_024699735.1). Classification (NCBI taxonomy): domain Eukaryota; kingdom Viridiplantae; phylum Streptophyta; class Magnoliopsida; order Alismatales; family Posidoniaceae; genus Posidonia; species Posidonia australis. The sequence continues at coordinate 5,027 of JAMKQA010008250.1, read as the reverse complement.
ACTTCTTCCTTACAATTACAAGCTTTCATTGATGCTGATTGGGTTGGAGATCCCGTCAATCGTCGTGCTGTCTCTGACAACTATACCTTCCTCAGTGGTAACCTAGTTTCTTGGCTTGCTAAGAAACAACCCATAGTTTCTCGGTCGAGCACCGAGTCAGAGTATCGTGCCATCACCAACGTTGTCACTGAATTACGCTGGCTTTGCTACCTTCTCAAAGAGTTAAATATACCTCTTCATTGTCCTCCAGAAATCTTTTGCGACAATCTCTTTGTTGTTCAGCTAAGTCACAACCCCATCTTCCATGGTCGCATTCACCACTTTGATATTGACTATCACTTCATTTGTGAATTCATCACCAAAGGATCCGCCTAGGCACTCACCTACCTTCCTCCAACCAGCTTGTAGATGGATTTACCAAGGCTCTATTGGCCGATCATCATTAGTGGTTCAATTGCAAGCTTTGTCTCTACTAGTGTCTGTCACGCTGGAGGGGGTGTAATGAGTAGTATTGTACCTGTATGTGTACCCATATGTTTTCTACTTCTACTAGAGGTTTCTAGCACCATCTATTTGTTACGCCAGCTCATCCTCCTCATGTATAAATATGGGTGTTGCACACTGTTCACGTGGGAAATAATATATGACACAGAATATTCAGATGCCTGAGTTTTCTTCTGCCTCTTCTCTTCCTTCCTGCTATCTTCACAATTCTTGTTTTGAATAAAACTAGGTGCAGTGCCATGTCACCTGAAGGAAAGAGATCCTTTTGAAATTATAGTCTGATGCCATTGTTGTTATCACTCTTATTATACATTCAAGATTTACCAAGGAAAATGAATGACAAATTGTGCATCACCTACACTGTGAATGTTGGATTTCAGTTGCAGAGAAGAAAGCCAGGCAATAATGAAATAAAAGCAGACTTGTGATTGTATAAACTTCTGCTAATAGTGACTTGTGCTTCAAGAATTCAGATAGTGGTTTTACTGGTGGTGTAAAGCAAAATCTCTCAACCAGAAAATTCCACAAAAAATTATTAAACTTACATCTTTCTAGCAGTGTTGATACATCGCCGTTGAATGGATAATAGATGAAGTGCTTGGGCTGCTATTATATTTTTGGAAGGCTGGTAGGTTTTATTAGATAGGTTCTGTATGTGATGACACACATCACACAGAAATAAAGTGATACAGACCAAGATAAAATTAAGTCAACTGAGTGCAAACAGAAGCCACATCAGGCCTAGAAAAATAAAATAAATAGATTCGATTGGGCTGCTAATATCAACAGAACAAGAAAAACATCCAATGAAGGAAGAGTGAATATCCTACATGCCAACAACAGCAATTCATTTGGTTATATTCTCTCATATGGAAAAATTCAGGAGGTAAAGAAGCCATAGAACATATAATTTATACATTCTATATGCAGACAATAAAAAATGACAATCTTGAAGAAGCACGAGAAGTGGGAACTGGCACATATTACTGCTGTATGTCATGGTAAATGGAAGGGTTCTGATGTTGCTATAAAAAGAATAAGAAATGACATTTGAGACTTGGAATCAACACACTTGGTAAATTAATAAAAACAGATAAAAATGACTCCAGCATAAAAACACTCCAGCAAAATTAATAAATTATAGTTCTTAATAATTTATACCTAGTAAAACCTATATAAATTAATTTCTAAATCACAAAAAAGAAGTCTTAACATGTACAAGGTCATCACGAACACCGACAGGAAGATTATTTGGAAGGTCCATGTCAATATGAGCTGTCATCTTTTGCATAAAAATGACCATCTACTTGTTATTCTCCTATACATAATTAATATTAGTTTTCAACATTAATATATGAAGAATGGAACATAAATATATTAACAGTAAATACTTTTAATGTAGCTATCTTGTTTTACAACATGACCATTCTAGGAATTGTATCATTTCGAAACCTTCTACTATATTGTGTAGCAATACTAACACCAACTAGTCAAACTCTATTAGACTTTTAAGAACCTAAAACTTGTGTACTTGTAATATCATCTATCTCATCCAGGTTACATGAAGAACTTTTAGTTTGTTGAGTCAAGATTGTTTCATTTATTTTAGTCTGCATCAAAATATATTTTATTTAAAAAAATAATCATATGCTAGTGCAAATATATTCTATAGTTATGTAATATACTCATAATGATCTCATTATTACGATGGTCAGGTATTGGAACATATGTTTGACTTATCATTCCTAATCTTGTGGGATTATGTTCCTTCTCTTTTTGCTAAGAACATAATAAAAAGAAAAAATTATGAATCAAAGTGTTATAATCTTCCATAAATAAATGATTATGTTATTCTAATTAGATTAAATAATATACCATTTTTGACGTAGTTGAGCGAAAGAACTCGACCCAGTGTGATAATTCATTTTATTTTTATTCTCATTCATGCTATTTAGCTTGGATATTCTTTACAAAAATAAAATCAATATTATATTAGTAGCTCATTTATCCAAACAGTGAAACAAGAAGAATATGTATACAGATTAATTTTGATGAGGAAACACAAAGCAATGCAAAACAAGTTTCTATCATACAAGCTGAGCACATTGTCACAAGATTGAAGTAGAATGACATCTTCCTGTAATATAAACAAGTGTAAGCTGTGTGAAAGAGATTGAAATAGAATGACATCTTCTTGTTTCTTCAATCGGGTTTTATTCCTAGTTTTTGTCATTCTTACCGAAAATGCAAGCGTAGTGAATTTCTATACGAGAAGCCTATTCTTTGATTCGCTTGCTAATAATTATTCGTTTTTATTTGATTAATTAGGGTTTTAAATGATTTAAATAGATCTTGACTTTAATTAGGATTTTTATTTGATTAATTAGGATTTTCACTTGATTAATTAGATTTTAAGTAGATTTAAGTGGATTTTACTTAATTTTGACTTTAATTAGGGTTTTCATTTGATTAATTGAAATTTAAGTGGATTTAAGTAGATTTTATTTAATTTTGACTTTAATTGGGGTTTTTATTTGATTAATTGGATTTTATTTAATTTTGACTTTAATTGGGGTTTTTGTTTGATTAATTTGGATTTTAAGTGTTTTAAATGAATTTTGTTTGGTTTTAATTCTTAATTATTGTTTTTTGCTTTGATTAGGTCAAAGTGGACTGGTGTGGGCCTGACTGGACTTGTGTAGGCTTAAGTGGGCTTATGAGTTTAGCATCTTTTCTGAGAATTCTGTTGCTAAGGAACTCAAAATCGAGATGACTACACAAGTAAAGATACCTATATTTGTAGAGCTACATGTGTAAGAATTATTGTATTACTGATGTATCTTAGATAATCGAGAATTTACAGAAGACAGAATGGAATAAAGAGATGGATGAAGCAAGCAAGAAAGTTTTACAGAACACGATCTCACTAAATTGTTTTTTTTTTGTTAACGGTAATCATTATATAAATAGAAAAGTTAAGGTAGAGCAAGTATAGTACCATATTATAGACCCTGGTGTGGTATATAATACCCACCACAAAAATAGAAATTGTCTCAAATAGGCAAACACCTATTTCTCAAAAATCTCAGAAAAATAATTGTTCAAGTATGATGTTTGACATTAGTCCTGAGAAGGGACTAAGTCATCAGGATTTTGCTGAGGTAGAGGCAGAACATGAGAAGACTGCTCCAAATCCCGATCATTTTCCAGAGATTGTAAGGCCCTCATATTGTCATCCTTTTCAAATCCTGAACCCAAAATGTTAAACCAACAATGACAAAGAGAAAAGACAGTGTTAGTGACTTTATACGAGGAAGCACATTATCCTCTAAAAATTCTATTATTTCTCTCCCTCCAAATGGACTATAAAATAACATGTATCAAGGTATGCCTACCCTTTGCTGAGAAATCAGCTTTTAATGGAAGAATGCAAGCAAATATATCAGTAAATGAAGTAATAGCAGGATACAAATGTCCTTGCAAGAAGGAATGCCAAACTACTGCGGCAAAAGCACAATTAATAAATAAATGTTTGATTGATTCCTGATAACCATTACAAAAATTGCAACTATCAGAACCTGTCCAACCCTTTTTACACAAATTAACTTTAGTAAGAACCTTATTAAAAATAACCAGTCATGTAAATAATCTAACCTTTAGGGGGGCCCAACTATGCCAGATATGATCAAAAAAATGAGTTTTAATCCCACCATCGTTGTGTATCTCATACCCTGATTTGACAATGTACTTACTGGTGGAATTAGACCATTCAATAGTATCCTCCACAGGACGAAGCATAATAGAATTAATAATCTCTATGAATATATCAGCTTGAGCTTGTAGATAGCCAAAATCGGTAGAAGAAGGGATAACATTAAATAGTTTATGGAAGTCCTGAAGATAAATTTCAAATGTTCTCGCTATTGAAGCTGTTGTGCGTGGGGAGGAGAGAAAATAATTGTCCAAACCAAATCCAAGCAACAAACACAATCACACAAGACAAAGATTTACGTGGTTCCCCAATTGGGTACGTCCACGGATGGAGAGGGAGAGGAGGCCGTTCTTCACTATGTGTAATTGGGGATACAAAAAGGGTGTTAGTCATAACAATGGGAACCCTAGCATATATATACTAGGTCCAAATGACTAAGTTGCCCCTAATTACATATATAATTCAAGTCATATTCAACAATCTCCACCTTGACTTGAATTTGATCTCCACCTTGAGCTAGCCTCTCCATCAGGACCCACGAAGGGTCAGTTGTAGCCATAAACATTGAGCAAGTCCAAGCAATGTTTGAACTTACTCTCTATCACACCTTTTGTGAACATATCTGCCGGATTGTCTTTTGTGTTGATCTTCAATATCCTGATTCTGTCTTCACTTCTGAGAAAATGGTACCTGACATCAATGTGTTTCGTGCGGTCATGAAACACATTGTCCTTTGTCAAACAAATGGCACTGAGACTGTCACAGAAAATATCTGCTCTGTCAGTATGCTGTCCAAAGTCTCCAAGTAACC
>JAMKQA010008248.1:0-10870 GCA_024699735.1 Posidonia australis | reverse complement strand
TTGTTAGGGTTTTTAGGAATTTTTTAGGGTTTTCTAAGGTTTTTATGGTTTATTTAGGGTTTTATGGCTTTGTTTGGTTTTTTAGGATTTTCCTAGGGTTTTTATGATTTTTAGGGTTTTCTAAGGTTTTTATGGTTTATTTAGGGTTTCATGGCTTTGTTTGGTTTTTTAGGGTTTTCCTGGGGTTTTTATGATTTTTTTTGGTTTTTAGAGTCTTGTTAGGGTTTTTTTCATTTGCAAGCATATGGGGGTGTCTACAGTTCCCCTCCCTGAGTATGGTCAGAGGACGAATGGAATAGAGACCGATACTCAGGGTTGACAGAGACACCCCACCACTTCAGCCCAAGAGGAGAGAAGGAACAAGGAGAATGGGGAATCCATCAGGTATCACAAGGATTGCCCAAGTAGTTTGGGATACCAGCCCAAAGGAAGGAGGAAGACAGTTTGCCTTGATTCCATCCATTCGGAGTGGAACTCAAAACAAAAGGGGCAACGAGGTTCGTCCGGACGAATCGAATCTTGGATAGGAACATCTAGTCTCCAACCGGTAGTCTACAAAAGATAGAAAAGGGAGGCCTTGAATCCGTCAGTCAGGATAGGAATTCAAATGCGAAAGGGGTGGCACCTGGATTCGTCCGAACGGATCGAACCATGGATGGGAACATCTAGACTCTGACCGATAGTCTTAGAAAGATGGAAAAGGGAGGCCTTGAATCTGTCTATTTGGATCGAAATTCTAGGGCCAAAGGGGTGAAACTTTAATTCATCCGAATGGACCGAACCTTGGATGGGAACATCAAGACTCCAACCGGTAGTCTAGAAAAGATGGAAAAGGGAGGCCTTGAATCCATCTGTCTGGATCAGAATTCAAAGGCGAAAGGGGTGGCACAAGGATTTGTCAGAACCGACTGATCCATGGATGGGAACATCTAGTCTTCGACTGGCAGTCTAGAAATGATTGAAAAGGGAGCCATCAATCAATCCGTCAGGATCAGAATTCAAAGGCGAAAAGGGTGGCACCAGGATTCGTCCAAATAGACCAAACCTTGGATGGGAACATCGAGACTCCGACCAGTAGTCTAGAAAAGATGGAAAAGGGAAGGCCTTGAATCCGTACGTTAGGATCAGAATTCAAAAGCGAAAGGGGTGGCACTAGGATTCGTCTGAACAGATCTAACATTGGATGGGAACATCTAGACTCCAACCAGTAGACTAGAAAAGATGGAAAAAGAAGGCCTTGAATCCGTCTGTCAGGATCTGAATTCAATGGCGAAACGGGTGGCACAAGGATTCGTCCGAACAGATCAAACCTTGGATGGGAACATCTAGACTCTGAACGGTAGTCTAGAGAAGATGGAAAAGGGAGGCCTTGAATCCGTCAGTCAGGATAGGAATTCAAATGCGAAAGGGGTGGCACCAGGATTCGTCCGAACGGATCGAACCATGGATGGGAACATCTAGACTCTGACCGATAGTCTTAGAAAGATGGAAAAGGGAGGCCTTGAATCTGTCTATTTGGATCGAAATTCTAGGGCCAAAGGGGTGAAACTTTAATTCATCCGAATGGACCGAACCTTGGATGGGAACATCTAGACTCTAACAGGCAGTCTAGAAAAGATGGAATACAGAGGCCTTGAATTCGTCTGTTAGGATCGGAATTCAAAAGTGAAAGGGGTGGCACCAGGATTCGTCCGAACGGACTGAACCTTGGATGGGAACAACTTGACTCTGACTGGTAGTCTAGAAAATATGGAAAAGGGAGGCCTTGAATCCGTCCGTCCGTATCGAAATTCAAAGGCGAAAGGGGTGGCCCTAGGATTCGTCCCAATGGACCAAACCATCGATGGGAACAACTAGACCCCGATCGGTAGTCTAGAAATGATGAAAAAGGGATGCCTTGAATCCGTCCGCGGGATCGGAAATCATGGGCCTAAGGGTCGCACCAGGATTCATCCGAACGTATTGAACCTTGGATGGGAACATCTAGACTTCGACCGGTAGCCTAGAAAAGATGAAAAAGGGAGGCCTTGAATCCAATCGACAGGATTAGAATTCAAGGCCAGAGGGGTGGCACTAGGATTCCTGCAAACTGACCAAACCTTGGTTGGGAACATCTATACTCCGACCAGTAGTCTAGAAAAGATGGAAAAGTGAGGCCTTGAATCCGTCTCTCAGGATCGAAATTCAAAGGCGAAAGGTTCAGCACCTGGATTGGTCCTAATGGATCGAACCTTGGATGGGAACATCAAGACTCCAACCGGTAGTCTAGAAAAGATGGAAAAGGGAGGCCATGAATCTGTCCGTTTGGATCGGAATTCAAAGGCGAAAGGGGTGGCACTAGGATTCGTCTGAATGGACCGAACCATGGATGGGAACTGTGACCGTGCGCAGGCCCGAGGGTGTCTAGCGCGCAATCGCGCCAGAGGGAGGAGGCCACAGCCATGCCAAGGTGGCAAAGGCACGAGATGGGATGAAAACGAAAAGAAAAGGGAGTCGCCACCTAGTCTTTTAAGGGAAAGACGAGGAAAACCACCAACAAATCACAAAAAGTGAATGAATGAGATGTAAACATGAAGGCCAGATGTCTACTAACCAGAGGACAAGTAAGGATTCCTATTATGCATGGGGAAGGTGTTAGGCATCGCCATACGCCCGAGAAACTCGGTCTTTCTAGCCTGATTAGCTTACTAGAGGCTGAATGAATGTTTGCTATGCCTAGATTGTGTTCTAAGCATGCTGACATGAATGCCAAGCCAAGACTTGATGGATGTATGAGAGGGTACGTGAAAACTGTGAAGAAATCTTCATGAAATGATAAAATCACAAAGTATGACACAACAAAGAAAATGACATGAAATGACGAGGTTTCTGGCGAAAAGGACTTGGTAAATCATATAGGTCTCAAGGATGCCATAAATGCAACTGACTCAAATCATTAGAATCAAAGAAAGCATCACAGAAATCAAAGTGGGAAAACTGCAAAGAGGTCCTCATAAAACAGGAAAACTGTGACGTGGGAAGAAATTCACATAAAATGACAATGTTATTGTAAAGAATGGTTATGAAAACTATATTGAGGTCAAGGGGATCAAAAATGCAACAGACTCAAACCATTAGGAGTGTAGAAAACACCAAAGAGATCCAAACGGAAAAATTGCAAAGAAATTCTCATAAAATAGGCAAATGGTGAGATGAGAAGAAAATCACATAAAAGGACGATGTTTTTGTAAAGAATTTTCCAAAAAACCATACTGAGGTCAAAAGATGGAAGGTGGGGTCAACCCGAGTCATCAGAATCATGGAAAAGGTCGTGAAAATCAAAAAAGGAAGATAATCTGTGGTGGTGTAAATGTCGGTCTTCAAGCCTGTTAAAATACACCCTCAAGCGATGAAAACCAAATCAAATCGAAAAATTCAAAAACATGGAATAAAGATAGTCAAATCAAATATCAGATGAAGGAACCTGAAAACAGATGAGAGAAAAATACAAGGAAGAATGCATGAAATGCAAACTTATCCAAAAAGGAGGGACTAATGTGCAAATACAGCAAAAATTGTGTAAAATGCATGGAAATGTACCTAAATGGGTAAAAGACACTAAGGAATGCTTTGGACAAAGGTTATGCATGACTTGGTGTAATAACAGACACACATGTGCATGAATTGATGACACAGGGGCAATTTGGTCATTTCAGTGGTCAAATGTGATGAATGCATGCATGGGGACAATGCATGGTCTACGGAATGCCGAAATGTATGAAAAAATGTCAGGAGAGATGAAAACATGCAAAAGAAAAGGTCTTGAAACAATAAAACAATGTAAAAACAATAAAGGACAAGTATAGGGACCAAAACACAAAATTCACAAAAAGGGACGAAAACCTAGATCAAAATGCACTTAGAAACTTCTATCCTAGTGTACAGATGATGGATCAAAGGAAAATATGACACTAGGATGTATAAATTGTACTCAGATAATTCCCTAAAAACTAAGGGTCTAATTTGCAAAATTCACAGAAAGGAAAAGTTTATGGTTAAAAATGTGTTTAAAAAGTTTTGTCTGGATGCTAGGATGTAAAATTTAATGAAAATGTGGCTATGTGATGTTTCATGTGTGAAAATTATACTTTTGGTAATTTCTTGAAAACCTAGGCTCTATTGTGCAAAATTCCCACATAAGGTGAAAATCTAACAAAAATGTGAAATTAGATGTTCATTTATATTTCAAACATCGTTTCTTGATGAAAACTTTATTCAAGTGGTGATTTTACATGTACATGTAATCAATAAATGTAAAACATATGAAAATGTGATTTAAAATGCAATAAAAACTATTATTAATGATTTTAAAAAAACTTCAGGGACCCAGATGTTAATTTTCCTATTTAGAAACATTATTGATTAAGTTCAGCGACTGATTTGCAAAATTTCAGGATCAAAATGTGATAAAAATCAAGCTTTTTACATGATTAATGTAATTATGGATAACTTTAAGGTCTAAAATGCAAATTGTACAAAGAAAACTATTTTCAAAAACACTAGGGGCCAAAATGCAAAAGTTCAGGACTTAAATGCAAAGAAAACAAGATCTCAAGGGTTTAAGTGTGATAAAACATGCATGAATAGGACTCAAATGCAATTAAAATTTAAATAGGGAAAAAAGTGCAATATTTACAATGCAATTGTAAAATGGGAAAAGTCAAGGGTCACAAAATAAATTTCCAGGACTCATTTGCAAAGAAAACAGGAATATAGGGGTCTTACTATGAAGAAATAAAAATAAATGGGACTAAAATCAAATTACCATTTAAACAAGAGAAAACATGTAATATTTACACAAATAATAAAAAGATGAAACTTATTTAAAATTTTAGGGGCTTATACACAAAATCATAGGACCTAAGTGTAATAAAAAAGGACTTAAAAGTAATAGAAAAGGACCTAGATGTAAGAAAGGACCTAAATGTAAGGAAAAAGACCTGGATGCAAGAAAAAAGGACCTGAAAGAAAATCTAGGGACGTATATGTAATGATAACTAGGACTTAAATGTAATTATTAAAACTTAAAAGAAAAAAATCCTAAATCTAATTATTTCGAAGATTGCTGGCACGAACTCTGGCAAGCCCCCAACGACGGCGAAGCGGCGGGAAGGTGGTTGCGGTGGTTGGAGAAGCAAGGGGACACCACAGCGAGCTCCCCTGTGGCTGTGGGCTGTACTGGGGAGGCCTAGGAGGCTCCCCCCACCTCGAGCTACGGCGAGAGGCGGTCGTCGCCAGAGAAGACGACTGCGGAGGCGTTTGGAGGCGGTGTGGAGGATGGGTTATCGCAGCGAGCACCAGGGAACCTCCGAGGAGGCACAGTAGGGCTGTGGAACGTCGCGAATGAAGCTGGAACAACGTGGGCCGCTCCCCTTGTCACGGGCTCTGGCAAGGCGTCCTGTCGACGTCGGGGGAGGGGCTACAGTGGTGGAGGAGCCCAGGAAAGGGTTGGGGAAGCTCTAGGGGCCCGCAGCGGTGCTCTTGAGCATTACGGGAGGGGCTGGAATGGCACGGGTTGCTCCGCCCCTTTCCAGCTCTAGCGATGGGTGCAACGGCGACGACGGCGGTCGACTGGCCACAGGAAGGCTACGAAGTCCCCCTCTGAGCGACAGTGGCTCAGGGAAGAAGAGGGAGGAGATGAGGGGGAAGGAAGGCTCACAGGACCTCATCCAAGCCAAGATTTCTGAGATTTCACCAGTGGTGGTGAACCCACCACCAGAGGAGGAAGATGGCGACACACAGGGCCTCTAACCCACTAAAACTTGACCCAGAAGGCTCGAATGAACTCTACAGATGATAAAAGTGATATGCAGTGCCAAATGGGAAAGGCTTTACCTGGATGGTGGCCTGGTTGTCCTCCGACGATGGTGACGGCACTCCGGCAGGCCACTCTGGCTGCGGAGGTCAAGGGGTTCTGGGGCTTGGAGAAGGTCCTAGGGAGATGGATTGGGCTTGGGAAGATGGCTAGGTTTCGTTCTGGATGAGGGGAGTGGAAGCGAAGGCTTTGGCAGGGGTCTCTCCAGCGATCTCTGTTTTTTGGTTTTCTTCTCTCCGCTCTCTCCAGTTCTGTTCAGATGGCCCCTCTTGGTGGTTTCTCAAGCTCTTTAAGGAGTGGAATGAGTGAGGAGGATTGTGGGTGGTGGTTGCCCTTGACCTGATCATGGGAAGGAGGGAGTGGGGGAGTGATGGTGTGAGAAGGAAGAAGAAGCACTATTCCTTCATTTTTTCATTTCCTAATTTTTCAATCAAAATGTTGTTTGTGCATAACGAGCGGACTTTGGGCCTTTTGGTATTTTTTTGTTTTGTTTTTGGTTTTAGGTTTTTTAGGGTTTTGTTTTAATATTTTGGTTTTGTTTTAAGTTTTTTTGATTTTGTTTTAAGTTTTTGATCTTGTTTTAAGTTTTTGATTTTGTTTTAAGTTTTTGATTTTATTTTAAGTTTCTGATTTTAATTATTTGTTTTGGGGATTTTAATTAAATTTTGATTTTGTGATTTTGAAGTTTAATTGTTAGGGTTTTTAGGGGTTTGAATTTAATTATGAGATTTTAAGTTAGTTTCTTTTAGGATCAATTAAATGATTTAGGGTTTTTAGGATTTTAATCATTTTAGGTTTTTTGTGATTTAATTAATTTAGGGTTTTGGTGACTTAATTAGTTGGTTTTAAATTAGGATTTTCAAAATTTTAATTATTTTAGGGGTTTTTTTGGGTTTTGGATTTTCGTTGGAGTTTTTAGCTTAAATTAGGTTTTTTGGGTTTTAATTAAGGGTTTTTTAGTTTAATTAGGTTTCTGTTAGTTTTAATTGGAATTTTGGGTTTTAATTTAGGGTTTTAGATTTTAAACACGGCTTTTTTAAAATTTAATTAGGGTTTTTTGGATTTTAATTAGAATTTTGAGTTTAAATTTGTGTTTTTTAGATTTTAATTAAAATTTAGGTTCAAATTAGGGTTTTCTAGCTTAATTAAGTGACTTTAGGGTTTTTTGAGTTTAATTTAGGTTTTCCTTGAAATTAAATCTATTAAAGTGGTTTAAAAATGGATTTTATTTCGTTTTGACATTAATTAGGGTTTTCACTTGATTAATTAGGGTTTTAAATGTTTTTGAGTGGATTTTGCTTGATTTTATTTTTTTAATTAGGGTTTTAGTTAATTAATTAGGGTTTTAAGTGTTTTAAGTAAATTTTCTTTGATTTTAACCTTAATTAGGGTTTGCACTTGATGAATTAGAGTTTTAAATGTTTTTAGGTTGATTTAAGTGGATTCTATTCAATTTTGACCTTAATTTGGGTTTTCACTTGATTCAATAGGATTTTAAGTGGATTTTGTTTTATTTTGGTTTTTGCTTGGATTAAGTTAGAGTGGGCTTAAGTGGGCCTGTGTGGGCTTGTGTGGGCCTAAGTGGACCTAGTGGACTTGTGTGGGCCTAGTGGGCTTAGGGTTTTGATGGAGTTAGGGTTTAAGAGTGGTGGTTGCAACCAGAGCATCTTCCAAAGGAGCCTGCAACCAAGTCACTGCAAAATCGGGGTGTCCATAGGAACATCTTAACTCCAACCGGTAGTCTAGAAAAGATGGAAAAGGGAGGCCTTGAATCGGTCCGTTAGGATTGGAATTCGAAGGCAAAAGGGATGGCAACAGGATTCATCCGAACAGATCAAATCTAGACTCCGACCAGTAGTCTAGAGAAGATGGTAAAGGGAGGCCTTGAATCCGTCCATTAGGATCGAAATTCAAAGGTGAAAGGGGTGGCACCAGGATTCGTCCGAACGGATCGAACCATGGATGGGAACATCTTGACTCCGACCGGTAGTAAAGAAAAGATGGAAAAGGGAGGGCTTGAATCCATCGATCAGGATAGGAATTCAAATGCGAAACGGGTGGCACTTGGATTCGTCCGAACGGATCGAACCTTCGATGGGAACATCAAGACTCTAACCGGTAGTCTAGAAACGTTGGAAAAGGGAGGCCTTGAAACCATCCGTCCGGATAGGAATTCAAAGGCAGAAGGGGTGGCACAAGGATTCGCCTGAGCGGACCAAACCTTGGATGGGAACATCTAGACTCTAACCAGTAGTCAGGAAAAGATGGAAAAGGGAGGCGTTGAATCCGTCCATCAGGATTGGAATTCAAAGGCAAAAGGGGTGGCACCAGAATTCGTTCAAACGAACCAAACCGTGGATAGGAACATCTAGACTCCGATCGGTACTCAAGAAATGATTGAAAAGGGACGCCTCAAATCCATCTATCAAGATCGGAATTTAAGGGCGAAAGGGGTGGCACCAAGATTCGTCCAAACGGACCGAACCATGGTTGGGAACATCAAGACTCCAACTGGTAGTCTAGAAAATATTGAAAAGGGAGGCCTTGAATCTGTCCATTAGGATTGGAATTCAAAGGCGAAAGGTGTGGCACCAAAATTCGTACAAACGGACCGAACCTTGGTTGGGAACATCAAGACTCCAACCGGTAGTCTAGGAAAGATGGAAAAGGGAGGCCTTGAATTCATCTATTAGGATCAGAATTTAAAGGCAAAAGGTGTGGCACCAGGATTCGTCCGAACAGACCAAACCTTGGAGGGGAACATCTAGACTCCAATAGGTAGTTTAGAAAAGATGGAAAAGGGAGGCCTTGAGTCCGTCTGTTAGGATCGAAATTCAAGGGCCAGAGCGGTGGCACTAGGATTCATCCGAACAGACCAAACCATGGATGGGAACAACTAGACTCCGACCGGTAGTCTAGAAAAGAAGGAAAAGGGAGGCCTTGAATCCGTCCTTCAGGATCAGAATTCAAGGGCCAAAGGGGTGGCACCAGGATTCGTCTGAACAGACCGAACCTTTAATGGGACATCTAAAGTCCAACCAGTAGTCTAGAAAACATGGAAAAGGAAGGCCATGAATCCATCCATCAGGATCGGAATTCAAAGGTGAAAGGGGTGGCACCAAGATTCATCCGAATGGAACGAACCATGGATGGGAAGATCTCGACTCCGACTGGTAGTCTAAAAAAGATGGAAAAGGGAGACCTTGAATCCGTCTGTCGGGATCATAATTCAATGGCGAATGGGGTGGCACCAGGATTCGTTCGAACGAACCAAACCTAGGATGGGAACATCTAGACTCCTACCGGTAGTCTAGAAAAGACGGAGAAGCCGTGAATCCGTCCGTCAGGATCAGAATTCAAAGGCAAAAGGGGTGCCACTAGGATTCGTCCAAACGGACCGAACCTTGGATGGGAACATCTAGACTCCGACTGGTAGTCTTGAAAAGATGAAAAAGGGTGGCCTTGAATCCGTCTGTTAGGATCGGAATTCAATGGAGAAAGGGGTGGCACCAGGATTAGTCCGAACGGACCGAACATTGGATGGGAAAATCTAAACTTCGATCGGTAGTCTAGAAAAGATGGAAATGGGAGGCCTTGAATCTGTCCATTATGATCGGAATTCAAAGGCGAATGGGGTGGCACCAGGATTCTTCCGAATGGGCCAAACCTTGGATGGGAACATCTAGACTCCGACCGGTAGTCTTGAAAAAAGGGAAATGGGAGGCCTTGAATGTGTTTGTTAGGATCTGAATTCATTGGTCAGAGGGGTGGCACCAGGATTCGTCCAAACGGACCAAACATTAGATATGAAACTTTTGGACTTTGACCAGTAGTTTTGAAAAGATGGAAAACGGAGGCCTCAAATCCGTCCATCAGGATTAGAATTCTAAGGCGAAAGAGGTGGCGGCAGGATTCGTCTAAACAGATCGGACGTTGGATGGGAACACCTCGACTCCAACAGATAGTCTAGAAAAGATGGAAAAGGGAGGCCATGAATCCGTCTGTAAGGATCGTGATTCATAGGCGAAAGGGGTGGCACCAGGATTCGTCCGAATTGATCAAACCATGGATGGGAACATCTAGACTACGACTTGTAGTCTAGAAAAGATGGAAAAGGGAGGCCTTGAATCTGTTCGTCAGGATTGGAATTCAAAGGTGGAAGGGGTGGAACCAGGATTCGTTCGAATGGACCGAACCATGGAAGGGAACATCTAGACTCCGACCAGTAGTCTAGAAAAGATGGAAAAGGGAGGCCATGAATCCGTCCATCAGGATCGAAATTCAATGGCGAAATGGGTGGCACCAAGATTCGTCTGAACAGACCGAAACTTGGATGGGAACATCTACACTCCGACCGGTAGTCTTGAAAAGATGGAAAAGGGAGGCCTTGAATCTGTCTGTTAGTATCTGAATTCAAGGGCCAGAGGGGTGGCACCAGGATTTGTTCGAATGGACCAAACCTTGGATGGGAATATCCGGACACCGACTGGTAGTTTAGAAATGATGGGCAAGGGAGGCCTTGAATCTGACCGTCAGGATTGGAATTCAAAGGCGTAAGGGGTGGCACCAGGATTCGTCCGAACGGATCAAACCTTGGATGGGAACACCTAGACTCTGATCGGTAGTCTAGAAAAGATGGAAAAGGGAGGCCGTGAATCTGTCCCTCAGGATTGGGATTCAAAAGTGAAAGGGGTGGCACTAGGATTCGACCGAACTGATCAAACCTTGGATGGGAACTGTAACCATGCCGGCGAGGAGATTCCACAAATGATTGCGAAATCGGTCAGCAAAATCACGTCGAAAAAGCAAAATAAAACGGAGTCGCCACCTAATCTATTATGGAAGACAAGGAAAACCATAGACATGAAAAATCATGCGAAAAATAACAAAGACAAAGTACAAGTCTACGAAATAAAACCAAAATGCAGGTAAGGATCCCTGTTACGCACGAGGAAGGTGTTAGGCACCTCGCACGCCCGATAAAATCGGTCTTCCTTGATTTCACCCATGAAATGT
>JAMKQA010008247.1:0-10095 GCA_024699735.1 Posidonia australis | reverse complement strand
CGCTTTGGCCAAGATTTAGAGCGAGGACCTTTACTTTCTAGCCTGAGTCGGAGACCTATTTACCCATGTGTGATCTCGGAGTAGATGACCTTCTAGGAAGCACTTAGTTGGTGAGAGAGAGCATGTTAGTTGCATCCATGTGCATGAATGCGATTCACGCACCATAACAAACTGCACTTTGTTGCGAGTTCTAACCCCAGCCAGATTTCTTTTTCCAAAGGTAGTAGAGCGTGAGTTCCATAGCCACTGCTCGGGTATTCTTGCCTTGGCTCCACTGATTGCGACACCTCATTACCAATCATCTTTTCCTGAGTTATCCGTCACTTTGACGATAGCTCGTCCTAGGATTCATCCCCTTGTTTTCCACCGTAGCCCAGTTCTCACCTGTTCCCGGTCAGCTATGGCGCAGCGCACTAGTGAGTCTCTTCCTGCCACTGTTGTTACCAAGGGCACCTCCTTTACGGTCCCTCCTACTCTTGCTGTGTCTCCAGCCATTCCTTCTGTCTCCTTCGTGCACCACGAAGGTTCTGTCCCCCATCTTGTAGGACATCAACTGACCCCGGCCAATTTGGAGCCAAGCACTGAGTCCATCTCAGTGACCCCAGCTCGGGTTCCAGATGTACCACTAATGGCCCTATTCTCTCAGGGTTCCTTCTCTTTTGGTACTCTGCCTGCTGTGGCAACACTCCTCACAGATTCCTTACCTCCAAGGAAACCTACCTCTGTCCCATCTGTGACTTCTGAACCTTTGACTGTGTCACCCCATGCTATCCCTGAGGGGTCCCTTGTCGCACAGGTAGAATATCTGCTGGCTCTCGCTCAGAAGATCGAGAGCATGGCCTTTTCCATTCAGTCCACTGCAGTCCCTAATATTCTTGAGGCTCCTCGACAACCTGCTCCAGTGTTCTAGGCATCGGCACCACCACCTCAGCCCTCACCCCAACTGCTCACTGCACCCACATTAGGTGTGACACCACAGGCTCAAACACACCACATCACTGCACAACATTCAACTCCAGCATCTGGTGGTCAACCCCTTGGGTTGATTGGAGTACAACATCCTCAAAACTTGCAGCCTATTGCCGTACCGCCGCAGCAGCTGTTACTCCCACACTCTGCACCCACTGTCACATAATTTTCTGTTCATACTCCTCCCTTTGCACACCATCAGGTCCAAGCACCATCACCTCCACAATCATACCCAGCACTCTTGCACGGATATGCTGGCCATCATGCCGCAGCACTAGGTGGCATGATGGTGGATCTAGAGGAGCACTTAGGTGCGACCCACGCAACATATGTGGCCCTTCCCCCTGCTGCATCATCCTCATTGGCAATAGCTCCAGATACCCTCCATGCCAGGGTAGGTGACCTGGAGAGAGCACTTCGACAAGTGCAGGGAGGCGATCGCCAACCCTACGGATTCCAGGACCTCTTTTATTTCCCAGAGGTGACACTCCCACCGCAATTCCAAATCCCGGATTTCGAGAAATATAATGGTAAGTGTTGCCCTATTTCACATCTTCGAGCATATTACGGAGATCTTGCTCAGCTTCAGGCTGACGAGAGGCTGCTAATCCGTCTCTTCCAAAAGAGTCTCACCGGTCCGGCCCTCATGTGGTTCACGTTGCTTGACATGGGCTTGATCAAGACTTGGAACGACCTCTCGCAGGTGTTCATGGACCAGTATTCCTTTAACCTCGACTTAGTCCCAAAGAGGGAGGACCTTGTTGCCACAAAATAGAAGCCCAATGAGCCGTTTAGGGAGTATGTCGGCCGCTGGCACGCCCTTGCATCACAAGTAAAGGACAAGCCCTCCGATGAGGAGTCTATCGAAATCATTATCCGAGGAGCGCAGCCTGATGTTAGGGCTCTGTTGAGCATTCAACCTGTCACCACCTACCCATCTCTGATTAGGGCAGACGCGCGCATAGAGAGCTCCCTCCGTAGTGGTAGCTTCCCTGTGCTCGCCACTTTTGCCAAACAAGCCTCATCTTCGGATCACCAGGCGAGCAACAGCACTCACAACGGTGCTGGCACTAGTTACCCTAAGAGGCCGGATCCTCCTAAGCCTGCCGTCACATACGTAGGGTCAACCGCCTCGCCTGTCAATGTGGTGAACCAACTAGGCCCGAGTCAGTTTGTTTATGCACCCACATCTAGGGCATCGCACACACAACAGATCACTACCACCGCCCAGCCGATGTATCCCGTGGCACCGGTCCGGCAAGGACCCCGTAGGGCAGAGAAGGCCTCAGCGTGCTACACGACAGTACACCCCACTTGTCGAGCCACTGAGTGCCATCCTCCCTAAGGTGGTGTCATTCCAGCAGCTACCGGAAATCCGCCCTCCACCAAATCCTCTTCCGAGGTGTTATAACACGAGTCTCTACTGCAATTTCCACAACTACGCGGGCCACTCCACAGATAATTGCATGGCTCTGCGGAACTCCAATCAAGACTTGATTGACTGCAAGGTCATCATCATCGACACCCAAAAGGCACACACTACACCTGCACCACCACTTACACAGGCACAAGCACCATCAACTCATTCCAACATTGTCAACCAGCCCATGCCTGCGCATGACAACTTAGCAGGCACTGGGGCCTCAGGAATCCATTTCCTCTCTGCTTCTAAGTCTACGACATCTGTAGTAGACCCCTCTGATCTGATTCACACTAAGGGTAAGCCCTCCCCTACTCATTTTATCATCTGATTCATGTCGGTCCCAAGTCAGCGGTCCACATGATGCGGCTGACCGCAAGGGTGGAGTGTACCACTGCACTGCTGACCACACATTTTGGGTCACCCATTGGCCCACATATCTTGTCCAACTTCTTGCCTAGAACTTTGTCCGACCTCTTACCTAGATTCTTGTCCAATCTCTTGTCTAGATTCTTGTCCAACCTCTTGCCTAGATTCTTGTCCAATCTCTTGTCTAGAATCCTATCCAATCTTGTCCAATCTCTTGCCTAGATTCTAGTCCAATCTCTGGTCCAACCTCTTACCTAGATTCTTCTCCCATCTCTTGTCCAAAATCTTATCCAATCCATTGTCCAACCTCTTTCCTAGAACTCTATCCAATCTCCTATTCAACATCCTGTCCAGTATCTTGTCTAGTCTCTATTCCAACATCTTGTCCCGTATCTTATCCGGCCTCTTGCTCAGTTTCCAATCCAATATAGCCAGACCCCCTCATCAGCTAGCCCCTCAATCTTTTAGGACGGTCCCTTGTTTAGTCCCTACATCTTCAACCAGGCAGGAGCAGCCATCTACCGACATCACATCTCAACTGAAGTAGGTCAAGGCTGATATCTCCATTTGGGATCTCATCCGTACTTCTTCAGAGCATCGAGAGACCTTCCTAAGGGTCTTTCAGGCTGCTCGAGTCTCCCCCACCATAGAACCGTCCGCTCTTGAGAATATGGTGGGCATGATTGCAGAGCCACATGTAATTTCCTTTTCTAGTGAGGTGTTGCCTCTGGCAGGAGTCAATCATAACAAGCCCCTGTTCATTATGGCGCAATATCAGATCTTCCGAATTCCCCTCACTTTGGTTGATAATGGTGCAGGCCTTAATGTCTGCCCTTTGCACACAGCAAATAAAATCGGATTCAAAATCGAGGATATCATACCAACTGCGAAGGGAATGATGGCTTTTGATAACATGCATCACGACACGCTAAGGGTGCTGGTTACTCCTCTCATCTTAGGGCTTGTAGTCCACGATGTCGAAATCTATATTGTGGATCTGGAGCCCTCTTTCAATCTTCTGTTTGGGCACCTTTGGTCGCACAAGCATCAGGCGATCCTTGCGACCCTCCACCACATCGTTAAGCTCCACTACAACAACGACGTAGTTGTTGTCCCAATGGAAGATCTTGACAAAGAAAATGTCGAGTCGATCTCCGTTGTCTCCCATCAGATCGTCCATTTCAGCCTCAAGCCATCCGATGTGTTGTGGGTCAACCCCCTTGAGCCATTCAGTTTCATTCCGACCCTCGAGCGTGTCAGTCACTTGACTGTTCGTGGCAATCCCCTTTAGATGATCGAAAATGTATGTCGCAAATGGAGATACAAGAAAGGAACACCACTCAAGTGACACGGCCAAGGAATCTCTGAGCCCATCCAAGCAGAAGAAAAACGAGAGCTTGGGGGATCAAACTACGAGCGATAGCTAAATGGAGAAGGACAGTCACGCACCAGGAGGTACAATCAGATTTTTATTCCATCAAACCTCACCAACTTTGTCAGTGCAGGGATACTTGATCCCAATCCGAGTCAAGCTACTACTGAAAAGAGTCAATGTCAGATGATGCAATCACAGCCTCAATCGCCAGCAATCACTTCAACAGCATCAGTTACCACTCCAACAGCGATCCTCATAGTGGTAGCCCTACAAGTTGTCGTACCAACAGAGTCATAAGTGCAGTCCCACCAAGCCTTGGACAATCATTACACCGGTGACATAGTCTATAAGCTAGAGGCAGAGAAATTCAGTCAATGAGCAAGTCAGTGATCTAGAACTACTGCCTCAAGAGAAGTTATCGGCCAAAGGAAAGGACCTTGAGTTAAGCTCAAGAGGAAAGTCAGGCGGCATCATTCCCATCAGCCAGCAGCAGGACAGCCGCCAGCCAGTATCACTCCTTGTACATCAAAAAGCACCAAAGGTCGAAGCAACAAATCAACCCGGTCAGTCAGTAAGCCTCACGGTGCAAGAGCCAAAGTTCATTTATCAAAGTCAGTGTGACCACAATAAGAAACCATTAGGCACAGAAATCATAGTACATGCTCTCCTTCGACGTTGCCAATCCAACCTTCAAAGAAGAAGTCCTATCAAAGCTCATCACTTATGAAGAAGAGGATGATGACTTGGAAGATGGCGAGACACTTGAATTCCAGCCTCACAACAATGCTCCAGAGGGGCCAAAATTTACATCAGGCGATCCAGTTTTATGAGCCATACATCTCCCGGACGGTCGAGACGAATTCAGACCAAACCTCGCATGGTCCCTACATCATCAGCAAGTCGATCTTGGAGGCATAGCAATCCTCGAAGACATGGACAGCGTCGAGCTATCTGAGCCTGACAACACATGTTATCTGAAGAAACTACTAATGAACAGAAGGCATGTATCCTCGCCTTGCAAAGTATCCTTTTGTGCATCGTGCATCATCCCCTATTCCATCATGCATGCGTATTTCAAAATAATCAATGATCCAAGTGCATCTAAGCCATAGCATTTGCTTTTTTATTTTCACATGCATTAGTAATTCAAGCATCCATAACTACATCCATGCATGCATAAAGCATCAGCATCACATCCCGATGACGAGAATCGGAATAGCTGTCCTGCTTGAGAAGGGTCAACACCTCTTCAGTTGTCACTACCCAGACGTCTTAGCAAGTGAGGGAGCCACCACCCAAACGTGGTTAAACGAAATGTCCAAACTCCAATAGGGACTTACACCCCCAGAGGGAGATAAAATATTAGGAGCTAGCATGAGTGTGAACCAAAATGAAAAAAAAAATCCACAAGGGCATAAAAGAAATAAGAAGACAGAAGTCAAAGACAGAAGCCAGCCCTAACAGAGAGAAGCAAGTAGGCCAACTCTATCCCTACCACTCACCTTGGGGAGGAGTCGAAGCGAACATCCCAAAGATCCAAGCAACCCAAGGGACTAGCCACCACTTGCATAAAATCCAAGCAGCCCAAGGGACTAGCCACCCCTTTCATAAAATCCTAGCGGCCCCCTCCAAATTCGAATGTCCATTACCCCCAAGCGAGGGTTAGAGCAAGCCTACAAGCCTAAGCGGGAGAAAAGAAATAAGTCAAAAGCCAAAAAAGTAGGTCTAAGTCCCTAAGAGTTTGGCACGGAGCCTAACCTACTGAATAATCCATCCCAGAGAGCCACCAACAGCCTAGAAGTCTGAGTAGTGTCTTGTGAACTGAAGTCTTCTTCTCTTCTCATAGCAAGCATGATTAGCGTTCCAAATTCATTCTAAGGGATGATACAACATAACACCATCATGCTTGCATGCATTTTCACTCATCCACTTTGCATGGTCCCACTAGGTCCTAAACCAGGGGCATGTCAACTTCTCTTCTGCCAAAGTCCTAGCAAAGGATATCGTACGCCAGGGGCATGTCAGCTACCTTTGTGGTGTTAACCTTCATCGTCAACCAGGGGCATGTCAGCTGTCCTATTGATTGACCCTTCTTGGGATTGTATCTTCATCCAGAACATGTTGTCTACTCCATAGCTCGAGCGCGAAAATGAGGACAACAACAGTCGTGAGCCTCTGAGGTCAGAGCAAAGTCAGAATATCCATACTCCTCTGATCAGCAAGAGAGAGCACAGTCAACGGTCCAATGCCAAAGTCAGACTACCAAGAAGTCAGCAGATGACACAACAGTGAACCTGGAAAGATGTCAGAAATATCCAACAAGACCATCTTCTTCGAGGAGGAAACGATGCCCTCGTGACATCTTTCTAGCCAAGCTCCTTGCATCAGTGTAGAATCCAAGCAGCAGTATATCCAGATCAGTCATCAAGTCAACAGACAAAGCAGTCACATAGAAAAACTAGTGAGCTACAGACAAGAACAGATCTCCTGGCTAGCAAGCAAGTTGCACATAGCCTTTATCCCTTTTCTCGTGTCTCCTTTTAGTCAGAAGGAGATTCGAGTTTTGTCCCTTTCTCGCGACTCCTTTAAGTCTAGAGGATATCCGAGTCGTTGGTTCCTAGTATCCTAAGAACAACCATCTATCCTATCCTCGTGTCTCATTTAAGTCTGGAGGAGATCTGAGCTGTTGGTTCCGTGTATCCAAGGACCAACTATCTATCCTTTCCTCGTGTCTCCATTAACTCTGGAGGAGATCCGAGTCGTTGGTTCCTTGTATCCTAGGACCAACCATCTATCCTTTCCTCGTGTCTCCTTTAAGTCCACAAGAAATCCTAGTCGTTGGTTCCTAGTATCCTAGGACCAACCATCTATCCTTTCCTCGTGTCTCCTTTAAGTCCGGAGGAGATCCGAGTCGTTGGTTCCTTGTATCCAAGGACCAACCATCAATCCTTCCATCGTGTCTCCATTAAGTCCAGAGGAGATCCGAGTAGTTGTTTCCTTGTATCCTAGGACCAACCATCTATCCTTTCCTCGTGTCTCCTTCAAGTCCGAAGGAGATCCTTGTCGTTGGTTCCATGTATCCTAGGACCAACCATCCATCTGTTCTCGAAACTCTCCTGATCCGGAGGAGATCCGAGTCGTTGGTTCCTCGTATCCTAAGACCAACCATCTAGCCTTTCTCGGGACTCCCCAGATTTGGAGGAGATCCGAGTCGTTCGTTCCTTGTATCCTAGGACCAACCATTTATCCTTTCCTCGTGTCTCCATTAAGTCTGGAAGAGATCTGAGTCATCGGTTCCATGTATCCTAGGATCAGACATCAATCCTTTCCTCGTGTCTCCTTTAAGTCCGGAGGAGATCCGAGTCGTTTGTTCCTTGTATCCTAGGACCAACCATCCATCCTTTCCTCGTGTCTCCTTTAAGTCCGATGGAGATCCGAGTTGTTGGTACCATATATCCTAGGACCAACCGTCGATCCTCTCCTTGTGTCTTCGTTAAGTACAAAAGAGATCCGAGTCGTTGGTTCCTCGTATCCAAGGACCAACCATCTATCCTTTCCTTATGTGTCCTTTAATACCGGAGGAGATCCGAGTCGTTGGTTTCTTGTATCCTAGGTCCAACCATCTATCCTCTCCTCGTGTCTCCTTTAAATCTGGAGGAGATTCGAGTCGTTGGTCCAATGTATCCTTGGACCAACTATCTAACCTTTCCACGTGTGTCCTTTAAGTCCAGGGGAGATCCGAGTCGTTGGTTCCATGTATCCTAGGACCGACCATCATTCCTTTCCTCGTGTCTCCTTTAAGTTCAGAGGAAATCTGAGTCGTTGGTTCCTTGTATCCTAGGACCGACCATCTATCCTTTCCTCGTGTCTCCTTTAAGTCTGGAGGACATCCTATTCGTTGGTCACTTGTATCTTAGGACCGACCATTTATCCTTTCCTCGTGTCTCCTTTAAGTCCGGAGGAGATCCGAGTCATTGATTCCTTCTATCCTAGGACCAACCATCTATCCTTTCCTCGTGTCTCCTTGAAGTCCAGAGGAGATCCGAGTCGTTGGTTCCTTGTACCCTAGGACCAACCATCTATCCTTTCCTCGTGTCTCCTGTAAGCCTGGAGGAGATCCAAGTCGTTGGTTCCTCGTATCGTAGGACCAACCATCTATCCTTTCCTCGTGTCTCCTTTAAGTTCGGAGGAGATCCGAGTCGTCAGTTCCATGTATCCTAGGACCAACCATCTATCCTTTCCTCGCGTCTCATTTAAGCCCAGAGGAGATCTGAGTCGTTGGTTCATTGTATCCAAGGACCAACCATCTGTCCTTTCCTCGTGTCTCCTTTAAGTCCGGAGGAGATCTGTGTCGTTGGTTCCTTATATTCTAGGACCAACCACCTATCCTTTCCTCTTGTCTCCTTTAAGTCCAGAGGAGATCCGAGTCGTTGGTTCCTTGTATCCTAGGACCAACCATCAATCCATTCCTCGTGTCTCCTTTAAGTCTGGAGGAGATACGAGTCGTTAGTTTCTTGTATCCTAGGACCAACCATCTAATCTTTCCTCATCTCTCCATTAAGTCCGGAGGAGATCTGAGTCATTGGTTCCTTGTATCCCAGGACCAACCATCTATCCAATCATCGTGTCACCTTTAAGTCTGGAGGAGATCTGTGTCATTGGTTCCTTGTATCCTAGGACCAACCATCTATCCATTCCACGTGTCTCCTTTAAGTCCGGAGGAGATCGGAGTCGTTGGTTCCATGTATCCTAGGACCGACCATCTATCATTTCCTCATGTCTCCTTTATGTTCGGATGAGATCTGAGTCGTTGGTTCCCTATATCCTAGGACCGACCATCTATCCTTTCCTCGTGTCTCCTTTATGTCCGAAGGAGATCCGAGTCGTCGGTTCCATGTATCCTAGGACCAACCATTTATCCTTTCCTCATGTCTCCATTACGTCTGGAGGAGATTTGTGTCTTTGGTTCCATTTGTCCTAGGACCAACCATCTATCCTTTTCTCGTGTCTCCTTTAAGTCCGGAGGACATTTGTGTCGTTGGTTCCATGTATCCTAGGACCAACCATCTATCCTTTCCCCGTGTCTCCTTTAAGTCCGTAGGAGATCCGAGTCGTAGGTTCCATGTATCCTAGGACCGGCCATCTATCCTTTCCTCGTGTCTCCTTTAAGTTCGGAGGTGATTTGGGTCATTAGTTCCATGTATCGTAGTACCAACAATGTATCCTTTCCTTGTGTCTCCTTTAATTTCGGATGTGATCCGAGTCGTTGGTTCCTTGTATCCTTGGACCAACCATCTATCCTTTCCTCGTATCTCCTTCAGGCCTGTTGGTGAACCGAGTCATTGGTCCCATGTATCCTAGGACCGACCATCAATCCTTTCCTCATGTCTCCTTTAAGTCCGGAGGAGATCTGACTCGTTTGTTCCATGTTGCCTAGGACCGACCATCTATCCATTCCTTGTGTCTCCATTAAGTCTAAAGGAGATCCGTGTCGTTGGTTCCTTGTATCCTAGGACCAACCATCTATGCTTTCCTCGTGTCTCCTTTGGGTCCGGAGGAGATCTGAGTCGTTTTTTCCTTGTATCCTAGGACCAACCATCAATTCTTTCCTCGTGTCTCGATTAACATCGGAAGAGATCTGAGTCGTTGGTTCCTTGTATCCATGGACCAGCCATCTATCCTTTTCTCGTGTCTCCTTTATGTCCGTAGGAGATCCGAGTCGTTGGTTCCTTGTAACCTAAGATCGAGCATCTACCCTTTCCTTGTGTCTCCTTTATGTCAGGAGGTGAATCGAGTCGTTGGTTCCTTGTATCCTACGACCGACCATCTATCTTTTCCTCGTGTCTCCTTTAAGACTGGAGGAGATCTGAGTCGTTGGTTTATTATATCCTAGGACCAACCATCTATCCTTTCCTCGTGTCTCCTTTAAGTCCGGAGGAGATCCGAGTCGTTTGTTCCATGT